>QOCX01001729.1:2231-29193 GCA_005959815.1 Sarcophaga bullata | reverse complement strand
CTATTTTCCTAGTTTCATCACAATGAACTGCATGAGTAGGTTCCTTACTCTAAGTGTTAATTGTAAAAAAGCGGAATATTTTAAAGTGGTGAAACGACTTTTGGGCTGCCTCTGTCTGCCGTTTACATCAAAATTGAAAATTTCTCTTGAAAAAATTATTAAATTAAATTATTCATGAAAAAGTGGCAAACCTTACTCTTCGCCACCTGTCACAAACGCCACAACAACAAAAATTTCATATGGCCACCTTATATACTCACATTATTTGTTTGAAATGTCTGTTGGCAACACCATTAAACACCACAATCAAATGATGATCACGTAAATACACCATTATTAATACGGTTTGAAACTTGGCTAAACACTGATCGTGATCGCTCATTTGAAAATTTGATCACTCACAGAAGAACAATAAGATGGCAGCAAAATAAAACCCAAATGGGATATTTTTAAGAACTTTATCAAAACACAACACACTCTCTCTCACACAGCCATTTGCATTAATTGTTGTTATTTTTTTTTTATTTTTTGTTTAAACAGATGTTTCGTTTCTAGAGGGAAATTTTATTTTTGTTTACATTTTCGAAGAAGAGAACAATAGAGAGAGTTGGAGAGCGAGTGTAAGAGAGTAATTAATGCATTTGTTTATTTTTAAATTACTTTTAAAGCAAAAAGAGAACGATTTTCATTGAATTTAAGAGCATTTTTGAATGGCTATTTTAAAATTTTCGGTTTGATTTTTTTTGTGTAGATTTTTTTTTGCAAAATTTGTATTTTTAAAATATCGTATAGATTTTTTAAATATATATTTTAAACTATTTTCTAAATTTATTTAAATAACTATTGATTTCACTTTCTTTTAAGAATTGAAAATTATTTTTAATTGAATTTCCAAATATTTATTATTGGTTTGGTGTTATGATTTTCAACACTCTTTAATAATTTATTAATAAAACTGACGTCCTTCGTAGATATTTTTAAAACAAATTTAAACTTTTATAAATAAACACAAAGATTTTTTTGACTTTGGCACAAAATTACAAAATTTTTTTAAAAAAAAATTTTCTTTTCCAAAGTAACAAAAAAAAAAACAATTTTTAACACTTTCAAACGCGCGCTTTTTGATCCAGAAAAAAAAAACTTTAACCGTTACACGATAGATTCAAAATATCCAAATCACCAGCAGCAGTCAGTGTAATGGACTGCTATTGCTGTTGAAGATGTGGCTTCAACTGTTGCCACAGCCGTTATTCTTGACGTTGATGCTGCCTACTAGCGATAATCAGGCAGGATGATGCTAAAAATGATGACGCCGTGGCTATGGCTATGGCTGTGGCTGTTGCTGTTGTTGTAGTTGCTGTTGTTGTAGTTGCTGGTGGAGGTGATAGTGGTGATGGTGATTGTGTTTGGGGTGGATGATTGCTGGTGAAATGATTGTTCTGTACTGTATTTTTCATTTTCAATTCAATTTCAAAAATTTAATTTTAAAACCCATTTGTATTACTGTTTTGGGCCATTTTTAATTTTAGAGGTGGTATAACCCCAAAATATCCACCAACCACAACACAAATGTTCTCTAAAAAAAATCGGTTTCGACAGAAAATCTGCTGCTTTTCTCCTCGTTTCTCAATTTTAAAAAATTTTTTTCTTGTGCTCACTGAGTTGTTGAATTTGATTTTTATAAAAATATAACAAGAAATACAACGCAACAACACAACAACAAACCAACATTAACAACACATTAAAAAAAATCAGCAAAAACATTGGATAATTCAAGTATTTTTCTTGTGTTTCAAAAAGAAATTTTTATTTTTAAACTTTTTTTCTTGAATTTCTCAATATCCCCTACCCTCACTTCAATTCATTTGTTTATATTAAAAATATTCTATATTCAGCAGATTATTAAGAGTATTAGACCACATATACTCTCTTCTAAGAGCAAAAATATTTCAAAGAGAACAAAAAGTTAAAATTATTTCTTCATAATAAAAACAAGAAGGAAAAAAAACGTGTAGAAACAAATAATTTCCCTAATACTTAATTGTTAATTTTAAATTGTTATTCAGCTAGCTGAATACCAATGAAACTTTTTGTGGACTAATAAATGATTAAACTGCTATTCAGCTAGTTGAATTTGAATGAAATTTCTTCAGGATAATGGAATATTTACTCACAATACCAAAATATTCAATTCAGCCAGCTGAATATCAAAGAAAGAGAGTAACAGAGTATTTTTTTTTATTAGAATACTCCAAATAAGCAGTAAAGAGCTTTGAACAACTATTCAGCTAGCTGAATATCACCGAAATTTCTTCTGGATAATAGGAAATTAATTCACAATACCAAAATATTCAATTCAGCTAGCTGAATATCAAAGATATTTGTAACAGAGTATTTTTTATAAACAGAAATTATTCTGTAAAGAGCTTTCAAGTACTATTCAGCCAGCTGAATATCGATGAAATTGCTTCAGGATGATGGAAAATTTATTCACAATACCAAAATATTAAATTCAGCTAGCTGAATATGAAAGAAAATTGTAACAAAGTATTTTTCAATAGAAAAGTCTAAATAACCAGCAAATAGCTTTAAATTACTATTCAGCTAGCTGAATATCAATGAAATTTCAGCAGAATAATAGGAAATTTATATTTATACTAAAATATTAAATTCAGCTAGCTGAATATCAAAGAAATGAAAAGGACATATAAACGTCAACTATCTATATATTAAAAGTATTTGCTGTGTCATATTTTATTTAAAAATATCATCTTAAATATGTAAGAAATAGCATAAAATTAATATTCAGCTAGCTGAATATCACTTAATTATTCACAATCATATTAAAAAATTTACAAGACGTACGATAAGTTAAATTTAGCTGGCTGAATACTTACGGAAGTTCTGGATACATTAGAAAACTACGTACAGATTAAATTTAGTTGTATGCAAATGCATTATAACAAATTCAGCTAGCTGAATATGTGAAAAACTCCATTAAATTTACTTATACGTGCATATTTTGATATTTTAAAATAAAATGATTGATTTTAAGGTAAATTCAGCTAGCTGAATACGTTCGTATTGGTGTTTTCCAATACAAACAGAGACTGAGCTATAAAAAATATTCAGCTAGCTGAATACGTTTGTATTGGTGTTTTCCAATACAAACAGAGACTGAGCTGTAAAAAATATTGCTTAAATTATTATAGAATAGGTTTAAATATCAATTCAGCTAGCTGAATATACTTAAAAGCCAACTAACATCACGTTTAACAAAGAACTGAACATTAGCAAGCCCATTATTCTTCAAGGCTGATTAAATATCAGCTGAATTATATTTTAAAGTATTAAATTTAAAAAAAAATTAAAAGTATTAACGGAATAAAGCCTGAATTGTTAACAGAACTGAACGAACAAAACAAAATAAGGTTGCTAAATATACATACTTAAGTACCAACTGAAATTACCATGAAAGCTTTCTCTAAGATTATTTCAATCTTTGCTGAATAAGCTCTAAAGGTATAAAAACTCTTAAAATATTTGAAAAAATATTCAGAATGGTTTTAAATGCATATTCAGCTGGCTGAATATATTCAAAACACTTTTAAAAATAAATTTTTGAAATTAAATCCCAGCTGAATACCATTTTAAAGCATAGCCCTAAAGAGGAAATTAAAAATTAATAGCCAGTTAACAACATTTAACCTTAAGACATGAACATTTTAAGGCTGTTTGTCAGCTTGCTTGCTTGTCTACCCAGACGCCTGCATTACCCTCTTTAATGTAACCAAAGTAGATATGATAGCAGTATGATGAGCAGCAGTAGAGGATATATGTAATGTTTTGTTATAATAATAAGAGACTAATTAAGGGTTAACAATCCTCTCTTTATTTAATACCGCCACAAACAAATTAACAACAACTACAACAACAACAGAACAAATGAATATCTTTATATATGTATAATACGACAAGAACAATAATTTGAATTCAATTACATAGCTGATGATTGTGTCCGAACAAATAAAGCAAGGAAAAACAACGATAAACAACAACACAACAACAACGAAAGTAGAATCTGCTCGTCTGTGTAGAACTGTAGAGTAGAGTGGAGCGTTCACATCATTTATTTATCACGGAATTGGTACAGAAATTTAACGTAAATACACAATTTTTTTGTTTGTTTGCAATTTATTGTTAAAATCGAGGAAAATATTTCAATATTTAAAAAAGGGGGAGACAATATTGTTAAAAAGTAACTTTAACAATGTACAAACAAAGTGAGATAGCAAACTGTTCTGATCTCATTTTTAAGTTATTAAATTATTTAAAAAGAAAAAAACGTATAACAAGTACTTTTAGAAAAAGGACAATTCATTGTCTGTGTGTGTAATTAAATAATAAACTATGATAGATTCTCTACTTACAACCTTTAAAGTTAAGTACCAAAAAAAGTCCAAAAAAGTACAAAAAAAACCAAAAAGTACAAACGAAATACCCAAAGTACTAAAACAAAAATATGTAACTAAAGTTCTATATAGGAAAAATATCTACAGTCTTGAAAACATTCAGTTCTGACACCTATCTTGATTATTCCGCTTCTAACAGAGGCGCAGAGATACAATAGAGATTTCCCGCAGCAGGCGTAAATATTCTCAAAAAGAAAGAATGACCAAAAGCTCCGTTCCCCAAGCATATAAACCAAACTGAAAAGTACAAAAACGGCACAATACTCTTGGATTTTTAAAATATTGAATACTATACCGGATGCGTACAAACACAATAGAGCAGACGCACCCAAGCCAACAGCAATCCTCGAAACATAATGCAAATTGTTGTTGCTGACTTTGCTGAGTTGCGTTTATTGTGTTTATTGCAAGAGTCAAGGGTTTAGATCTATTACAGCTCTTCCGACGGTGGTTATGGAACAACAAATTTCGAACCTGTTGTGAGACCTTTGGGTGTGGTGCATGCCCTAAAGAAACCAGCGTTGCGGTCCGTATGCAGAACAGATACAGGATACGTAACTCCTTGTGATTCTTCCGTTTCAAGGTCTCTTTTTCAGCCCAATCAGATTCAAACTGTTTCCACAGGTTTTACAAAATTGAACAAGCTTAATTCTGGAGACAATTTCATCCTAGAGAGGTCTCAATATTGGTGATTACATCATTGACTTAATAAAAATGCACTGAGCATGCTCTGTGAAAATGCTTAGGAATTTGTTTGCATCGATTAACAATACTCTCACATCGTCGGATAGACTAGTAAAACCTTTTATCGGAGTAATCCAACTAGGTCAACAGCAGAACTGGTTGAAACCGCTACTACGTATCGCTGATCAGGTTGCTTAAACTTCTAGAGTTTCACAAAATTTTGAATAGTTTATCAGACTTTCCATAGGCCTTAGAAAGTGCGGACAGTACGCTTTTTTAGGTCCAGCAAGGTTATTTAAGGCACTAAAAAGCTTAGGGATGAAGGAATAAGCGTATAGAGAATCACAGTAACTCGAACCAACGCTGGACCTAGTCAATCTGCCGTTTACCGAGCAATTTGCGAAGTAATTATCTGTCTGGAGTTACGGAATAGCTACCCGAGCTCGGTAGCTGAAATTATTGACCTAAGCTTAAATTTGCCACCGACCTAGTGACTTCTTATAAGAGTAGAAAGCGATCATTAGTTAAATAATGTCTTTAACTAATGTCAAGAGGCTCTTAAAGAAATAAAAAGCATTTGTACGAGCACCGCTCTCTCTGACGGCATACGATAATTTTCACTTTTTATTAACAGCAGGTCAGCTGGCGCGTGCAATGGTGGATTGAGAAAGCAAGTTTGCAAGTTTGGTTTGATTAAACCAGATGTTGCTTCTTTGATTTAAAAAAGCTTTCCAGGCTTTAGGATTGAGAATTTAAGCTACCAGGCTAAGAAAACGTTGAGCTTAGTCGTGGCTGATAATAAAATATTCTCAAGTGTAGAGAACGTCTAGGAGGCTGAATTTAAGCATTTAAGCGCTACAGAAGGCACAAGTTTCCAGTTTCAAAAAACATTGAAAAATACCAGAATAAAAAACAAAACCGTTATTTTTTATTTAAATTTAAACGGAAATTTGAAAATTTTTTTCGAAATTGAAAACGAATGCAGGAAAAAATATCCAAACGCCATACACACTTATGGCAGTATATGGTACACAGCACCTAAAAATAAATTCTCGCTCATGCGAATTATTTTTTTGTTTTTTCACTTTCTCTTGGTATTTAAAACAAACAAAAATTAAATTTTTTTTCGAATTTTTGTTTCTGATGCTGGAACTGCAAAGTACAATAATAAATTGAAATTATTCTGATATGATGATGATGATGATGATGATAATGATTGCTGCTGCTAATTTTCAAAAGAGAGGGCCTATTTGTGTTGTGCTTCTATTTCCATTCATCCATTGCTGCGAATGGCTAGCACGGCACGGCATGGCATAGCCTGCCATGGAGAAATATTAAAAATAACTTTAGCATTGAGGGTGGGTAAAAATAAAGTATCGAATACATTTACTTTTCCTATCGCCTACCGCTACTCCTCCTCCCCCCCCCTACATTTTCACCCCTTTGGCTACGCATTTCGGTTGTGCAAAAAATAGAAAGGAAGAAAGAAAAACCATCGAAAATAATTTGTGATGGAGAAGTAAGTAAGAGAATATCTATTAATAATGATACAGATTCGGTTCGATTTGTTGTTAACAAAAAATTACCAGATGTTATTTGTAAAAAATTATGAGAACAACAACAACAATAAAGAGTCTTTAAAATTTAAAAATAAATGCAGAAAAGGAAAATTGAAAATGGAAAAAAAAAGTTCTCCGTAATGTTTGCTCTCAGACAAGGCGAATAAAGTTTTAAGAAAATTGAGAATTTCCATTAAATTTTCAGAGACTGTTTTAATCCTTCATTCTGATTCTCTTTTGGTATACATTTTAAAAGCCTTCGTAATCATACTAGCTATTGATCACCATTTAGTGCTATCCAATATCGCATTCACTTCACTGTGTGAAGAGCGTCACTATGTTGACTTTACATGCCCTCTCTGTCTGCTACCATTTGTTCATCCTGTCACCAATCAGTTCTTATTCTTATCCAAAGTTGTTCTTTGCTGATGCTACTACTCCAGGGATATTGTATTACGCTACGCAGGCATCAGGTCACAAAAGCCAGCAACTTATTTCAAGTTTCCACCATGACAAAACCAGATTTCCCGCCGAAGAGTACACAAAATCTAAAAATGTGTCGACCTTATACGAAATATAATGTGATGAGGCATTGATTTCCTAATATTCAAGCGTTTTCCGCGATTCTTCTTCGTATATTCCAGAATTCCTCCACATGATCAACTTGAGTTTATTGAAGGTACAGGCGGATCCACTGAGGAGACACACATATACCATACATTTCAAATGTTTTCGAACGTATTCTATATTTTGTCTCAATAAATATGATAAACAAAGGAATGTCTGTCCGACTGGTTGCAGGGCAACTCAAAATCCTGGAATGTTAAAGTCTGTAACAACTGACATCAGATTTTTATTATTATTGTGGGGATGCACCAAAATACTACAGCCGTATGGTATATTTCACTGTCCTTAATTTATATAGGGTTTCCAAATAATGTCTTCTCTTGCTCTGACGAACCCCCGGATATTGTTCCATATTAGTAAGTATAACTCCCTTTAAGGACGCTTACATTCCTCAGGGTTTATATTATTAAAAAGAGATTCCCAGTTTGAATAAATATTCCTTCAATTTTCTAAAATTCCCGCTATGAAAACAATCAAGACCCAAATTTCTTCCTGCTTTAATTAGTTAGCAAAATCTGATATCGTCTCAAACCGATCTAGATTACTAAGAGCCCCTGTATCTTATCTTTTGCCGAGCATATATATTTTCGGACTGCTCTTCCTACTCCACAGAAAGCTTCTGGCCTCATAAGTAGTATGAGACAAATTCATCTGCCTTCCATTACCTTGCATTCCCCCAATAAAGTGGAATCCAGCAAGGGACGACCCTATTTCGTATGCCTAACTGATTTAACACGATATGCTTGTAAATCTCAGTCTCAAAGCCGTGATTTTATTTATCATATCATATGATTAATAGACTGGGACGTGGCCCCAATACCACCGCCAGCAAATTAGAATAGCACACAACAATTTAGAAATTATGCAAGTAAAGATAGGGTACCACAGCAGACTTAAACTAGGAGTCCTTTAATTTCCTAGAGTTAAATTGTATCGGAAAGAAATGGCCGGAATGCACGTTTTTTAAGTGCCTTCAGTTTGAATTGGACAGTATTTGTAGCATGCGATAAAATTTGGGCATACGAGATCTAAATGCATATGGTGGGGTTGTATTTTTATTCAAGGTAAAGCAATTGTGGCCGAACTAACACGGAAGGGATCGGAAATGTCTGAGGAAGAGACTATAGAGCGGATATATGAGTCTCTACAAGAATATTTTTCTAAATTTGAAAGAGCAGCATGATATTCAGTAAACCGTGAGTGGTCAGTAAACCAACATACCTGGTTGCAAAACTTCAAAACTGCTGTGTCCAGCATTGGACAGTGGGAGAACAAGGGAACTATTTGAATTTGGCAAGAAAACAGTTTGCATTTTGACAAGAATTCGAACGGGACTCCGGGCTATTGACAGTTTCACTGACAAGCTCGGGTTACCCAACCAGGATTACTATAGAAGCTGCCATGATGTAGACGAAACGGAATACGTACAACACAGTTTTATGAGAGAGCCCTGCACTTCAGGGGTTTTGGAGTAACAGAACGTCTGAAGATCTGGGCATGGCGGTAAACTTGCCACTAACGAAACTGGTCAATTTCATCCAAAGCTCGGAGTGGTTTAAACCCACCACTAACGGATCATGACAAGGGGACTTACCCACTCACACTGGGTACCGCAATGGGCCATATGAGCCACCAAATGAACTTGCCTGTGAACGGCAAGTTGCCCGCTAACATAAAATTATTCTCATGCCGTACATTGTTTTGGAATTAGGAATATACCTTCTGGGTGAGAGAATTCCTATACACACACGATTTGAATTCATTTTCAAAGTAAGTGATAGAAAATATTTCTTTGGGAATTTTGTTACACAATCGTAGAATTCGTTTAAAGAAAAAATTCTTAATGTAATGCGATCCACCTGCTAGTCAATGAAGAACGAATGCTCTTTACGATGAAGACAAGTACATACCTAACCTACATACATAATTGGTCATTATTACTCTTTAGTCAGAATTACGACCTAGTTTCTCCCACCACTTAAGTTGTGTGCATTAATTTTTATACATAAGCGGCGGGGCCTACAGTTTAAAGTCGACTCCGACTTTTTCAAGGCAATTTTACTTACTTTCAGAGTTTTTTGTCAGAAATCTAAGAGGTTTTTACCAGAAATCTAATCGCCTAAGAAATATTTTTTCATATTTCGTTTGGTTGGAGATGTCTGACCTGAGGTTTGAACCGAGACCTCATGTCTAATAAGACAACACACTAACTACTAGGCTATGGCGGCTATAAGGATGATAATTACTACGTAAATACATGCGGGAACAAAGCCAAAAAAGATCACACTCAATAACAGGTTTGAACTCCACGATATTTGAAGAAGTTTTAAAATCCTAAGCAACCGATCTGTGTACAATATAAGGGTTGTAGGCCTTTTTGGGCCAAAAATAGTAGGAGGTGAAGAACAACATTTATTAAGTGCTAGGATAAATGTTTATGATTATAATTCAAGACTATAAATAGCCTAATATCCCAGTACATATTTCATATTCATAAACTTAATGGAACAGCTTTTCTTATGACCTGACCCATTCATCCCAACGAAGTTAAAATAAAATTTTATGAACTCTTATTGCCTTGATTAAGTGATTTTACGCCGTTTTGGCAACAATCCATTAAACTTGAGCTAAGGACACATTACAATTGAAAGGAAATTCGAATTGTGAAATTACAATTGCGAATAAAAATTCCCATTTCAGATTTTAAATCGATTCTTATGTAATTTACGTCTCCTCTTAATGCCTTGCTTCGATTGAAAATGAAAACGAAACTATGCTGAGAGAAAAGTGTATGTTTTGCAACAAGAAAAATACAAAAACATAACATAACAATAACAATAACATACGATAATAAAAATATACAATATATAACGTGCAACATGCTTTTATTACTTGTGATAAAATTGTCACATGTTGAGGAAACGTGTTGCACATACTAACAACAGCACACAATCAACATAAAAGCAGCAGTAGCAGCTGGAGAATATTTAAGAATGAAAAGGGAAATTATGTAAACAAATAAAAAAACTATATTAAATAAATAGATAACAACAATAACAACAACATTAGCAAAAAAATGTAATGTGGCAACATTAAAACTGCGTACGTCAATTTAAATTTCTTTCTCTCTTTCCCAAAACTCTGCTAACTCTGTGGTCCATAAGGATGTGTTTAATAATATTTCATATGTGTAGGTGTTCTCCTTTCCTCGTGTATTTTGTGTGTGTGTGTGCATGTATGTGTTTAATTAATTATTAATACACTAAAACGATTTTAATGTTAAAGCAAAAAAAAGAAAAAAAATTGAAAAAAAAAACTGTGAAAATAAGTAGAAATTAATGAAAGAATGCTGACTGATTAACCACGATTTAATACATGCCAATACACTTGCGACATTAAAATTGTGAAACAAGTACATACTCCTGCTCATGTTCACACACTTACTCACTGAGCCATGGTGTGCATGAGATGCCATCATCATCATATGCACAGTGATTGACATTTTATGGTTCAATCGTGGCCTCATTAAAAATTTTCGACCACAATAAACATTAGCAGACGCGTCGCATAATCAGTTACAGTTGCAATCAATTAAATAGCACAATAAAGCTATTTGGTTTGAAATTCATATGCCATAAGCCATTAATAGCTTCACTTGCTGATTGAAATAATGCGCCTGCATTCTTAATGCTTTCGATTTTAAATCTATCTTGAGGCCCAGCAAATTCTATGTAGATCTTGGAGGCTATGCTATGGGCACAACGTATCAAAATTATGATACGTTGACAGATGATTTTATTTTTGTGGCCAATCGGTTTCTGAGTTCTTCACCGCTAAACTAAAAACCTTCTCATCATTTAAGGCAGCGCGGTCAGATGGAATCTTTTCGGCTCTTTTTCAAAATGAACTCCAAATAATCCACACAGTTTTCAAGAATCAAGAGAAAGCTTTCATACTCAAACATAGTAAAGAACGTTAAACCACTTCAAAGGCTAAGACCATACAGCGAATATGTAGTTGATATCACGATGACAAGCATAATATCAGACAAGAAGCTGAGGTTCTAACCACCGCCTAATATCAGGTTAAGAATCGTTGATTAGATATTACGACAGGAGGTCATATAGGACGCTATGCTTAAACTTTTTATTGGTCTGAGTTCAATTGGTTTTTATAAAATTATTGATGGCTTTGGAGCCCCTGTCTGCACAAGACTTATTCAAGGAATAATCACGAATTAAATTTTAAATTTTTTACATCTTAGGGTTATGAATCCGAATCAATTGCATAGGATAACAGCAGATGCTCTGAATGTTCGAAAAGAATCCAGACAAAATGAAGATATTCTTGCTTACAAGCAAAATCTGATAATCTACTGCTCAACAAAGAGATCAAGGCGTCCAAGAATGGAAAATACAAAGCTACTGGCCTGAAACAGAAACTGCGATGCAAGCTACACGTGGCTGTAAGTTGTTACAGGAGTCATGAATGGAGCCTCAATGCAGAAATGATAGTTTGCTCTGCAAGAAGTTAGATTACAGTTAGAAACTGGCTAACAAGCGCTAGAAATGTGATGAAACATCATCAAATGGAAAGTAAAAAGTCGGAAGAACTACAAACGGTTCAAAGAATGTAAAGTATACCAGCAGCTTAAAAACATATGAGAACACTTATAAAGCTTATATTGGACAGCACAGTAAGCATATCTTACTTACTTAATAGGCCCTTACAAGCTTATAGTCGTTATTGCGACCTAGCTTTTCACATCACCCATGTTTGGTATGTTAATTCTACCTTCATTAGTGTCGATTACGAATGACAAAATTTAGGAAGTTTTTCACGTCAATTTTAGTTTATTTACTCCCTGGATTTTTACCAGAAGGCTGACGGAATCCTAATCCTAATCCTAATCCTATCCGAGTGGACTAGTTGCTGCATTGGAGGCATTAAACGTGCAGAAAGCATGCGATCGGTGCTCATATTGTAGAACTAGAAACCAGATCACATTGCTGTCTCTCTAATCACAACGTCGTTTGCTTGATGGAGATAGCTGCGTTCAGGAAATGTGTTGCTTAGTCCAGTCTAAATGTGGTGGAAATGGAATCTGATCCACTAGGGAGTAGTCGAAAACATCTTAATTGCTTACTTACTTAATTGGCCGTTACAAGGCTTTAGCCATGATTCGAACACAGTTTCTCACATCTCTTATCTTGTGTATGTTCATTTTATACATGAGCGACGGGCACTACATTTTAAAGTCGACTTCGAACGACAGATTTTTGAGAAAGTTTTCATGGCAATTTTATTTTATTTTCAGAGTTCTCGCCAGAATACTGCAGAAAGGTAGTCACCGAAGAAATATTTTTTCATATTGCTTTCAAGGTTTTCTTTCAACCCAAAAGAAAACAAAATTCGTTGAAAAGTAAATTCATTACTAATTAGCTTGCGATGCTTGTATGTTTACTTTCTCTCATATACATACTCATGCAAATATAATGATATTCAATATTAAACAGTTAATGCTCCCTCTCTCTCTCTCGCTCTCTTATACTCATCATTCGTGCAATGAATTAATTTTTATTGAGTTGTTTAATTAGTGAAGTGGAATGCTGCAGAGCTCTCATCTACCCACACTTGTACAAGCATACATACAAACACCCATATACATGGAAACGCACACAAATACGTTGTTAAACACATTTGCTCAATTTATTAAACTGAATACAAAAACAACAACACGAACAAATGGTATGAGAAGAGTATTATCATGGCGCATTATTTTATTTGTGTTTGTGAATATTATCACCTACTCCTCAACCATTCTGCTTACACTTCATAGGTTACCTACCACACATTTTAGGTACCACACACATACACACACATACTCTTTAACTTTTATTACTTGTAGAGTAAAGGGATCTCTTTAAACATCATTCAAGTATAAAAGTTTTGATAATAATTGTATATGTGTCGTACATATGTGTGTGTGTAAGTTAAGGTATATCGAAGGTTTGCTGTTATTGCTGTTGAATACTTCAAATATACACACACTATTGAACTGGAAAAATGTGTCGAACCATGAAAAAATTATCAGGTGAAAAGAAAATTCCATTTTTTTTCTTTCTTTTTCTAAATTTTCAAATTCAATTTAAACGATTTAATCTTTAACGAAAGTTTTCGTGAAAGTGAATTATCGGCTCGCTTTGAATTTATTTAATAAACACGAATAGGGTTGTAGGTGACGGCGAAAATATGGAACATAATTAAAGCGGTCCTGCGGGATTTTATTGCCTATTAGCGTTAGTTACAAGGTAGGATTCATGTTTCATCTGACAAGTTTGCCAGACTGGCAAACGAACAACGCTTGAAAAGGATTGAATCTTATTATAGGAATTCAGATTGTGAGAAATATTTTTCTATCAAAAAAATATCTTCAGAAACGAAGATCATTTTCGGTTGTTTAAATTCATCAGTCAACAGAATTGCGAATTTGATGTGAAAACCAGTCAGAAACTGTGAATGCAACCTGTGGATTGAACACTTTGGTGCGGTATGAGGGCCGACGTCATCATACCATACTTCTTCAAGAAAATTCCACGTTATAATCGACTGAGAAGATTAGAAATTAAAGTTGGAGAAATCAGGTTTGGTTGACTTGGTATAATTAATCTCACATTTTGGAGCAATCCAGACAAGGTAGATAGATAAGATCATCTGATCTGACCCCACTTTTGCAAGAGTAAGCCTTGTCGCTCGTGTTCAAGGACTACACACATACATAAGCAATTGGTCATTACAATTCTTCAGTCAGGAATACAATCTAGTTTCTCACACCAATTATGATAAGCTTGTCAATTTTTTATACATGAGTAGCGGAACCTACAATTTAAATCGAATGTCACTTGTCTCGGCAATTTTATTTACTCTCTCAGGAGTTTTTGCCAGAAGTCTGCTGAGAGTAAGACGCCGAAGAAATATTTTTTTCATATTTCGTTTTAATGTGTGACCTGGGGTTTGAACCGTGGCCTTACATCTAATAAGTCAACACAATACCTACTGGACTACAACGTCTTCAAGGACAAGTCATCCACAATTCCAGCCTAGCCTCGAGAAGACATAATTACAGCTCCTGTTTCCGAGATACCAAATTGCTGGAAAACTTAATCCATTTTGTCAAGATTGCAGTAGCAAAATACCCATGTTGTGTGTGTTTTAGTTTTACACAAGAGTGGTTAAACTGTAGCTGCAGTTTAACGTTGACTCTGAGCGACATATTATTGAGAAACTTTTCATGGCAATTTTATTTACTCTCAGAGTTTTTGCCAGAAGTCACTGAAAGAAATACTTTTTTTTCATATTTCGGTTTATTTGAACCATGAACTACTAGACTAAGGTGACCTGAAGTTTACTAAAATCAAAGTGTGTTTGCGTGCAATAAACTTTCTTTTCTTTCTTAACAGGACATGATGTTTGTCAATTGTCCGGCACTAAGGAACATAAGACGAAGGATTCTTGAACACTCTTAATTTAGTTAAAGAACATCTAGTAGCTGAAAGTAGACAGTATCTAGGCTTTCATAAAACTGTCGGTTGTGGTATGTCGGAATAGGTATGTACTATTGGTATTAAAAGGAGTTCTTCTCTTTTAAGGCCTATGCCCTAGTGTAACATTTATTATTTTCAGTTTTCCAAATTAAAACGTTTAAAAAAATTACCCGTTACTGGTTATTTCTTAAGTATTTTTTATTGAGACAATTTTAACATTCTTGCCGTTAAAATCGAGCTGACTAAGGGCAGGGAAAACACTTTTCGGGTCATTATTACAACATGCCGTTAAAGTTGGGTTTAGTTAAAGGTACCTTTAACTATAGGGAACTAACTGTAAAGTTACCTTCAACTTATTTTCGTTATTACACTATCGATAACTTTAGCCACTTTAAAAAGTTCTTTAAAAACGCAGTGACAACGACGTGTTCTCTTATTTGTTATGTTTATTAGTTTATTATTGCCATATCGAAAATAATATTTATAATATGGCAAGTTCAAAGATAAAGTGAACATTAAATGTTAAAGGTAGGATGATCTTCCCTTTAACTTAATGCTCACTTCTATTTTATTGGATACTCATAATAATGAAAAACAATTTATCTGCCCGTTAACATTCTTCTTTGAGTTAACGGCAAGTTGTAAAAATAGCCCTTAAACTTTAAATTTAACTTTAACTTAGATGTGAATTACGGAGCATACCGGGTAATAGTTAGTTTGGAAAAAGATCAAAGATTGATTGATTGATTTAAGGAATCTACATACCTTTATTGTACTTGATAATAAATAACAGCATTTAGTTTTAATTAACCTGTAAAAGAGAAGAAATATTATGAAAACTGATTATAAAATTTCAAATAAAATTTAAAATTAAATAAAAATAAACAAATTTTCATTCCATTGTTAGAATATATGACAAGAATATTCTTCCAATCCTATCACTGATCTTTGAAATGATTGCCCCCACTGTATATATAGAATTTTTAAAGACGTTCGCTCTACTCTCGCATAAAGTTATATGGGCTGTAGTGTAAAGGTGTTGCCAGAAAGTTAATTCACCTAATCTAAACTCTATATACAGTGTTGAAAAATGTTAATAAGAACAATTACTCATACCAGAAAACTCTTTTTCACACTTTGGTGTAAAAAAAAAATGTAAATACGTAAGGCTTTTTGGGAGTTTCCGCCGCTTAAGCATGTAGAGTTGTAAGTTACTAGTCGACCATTATTCTTTCAGTGTTGTTAGTTAATTTGTTATTCTTGGCTGCGCCCTTACCAGTTAAAGTGATGGAGATCAAGCATATGATCACTCTTGCTTGATCTCAATAGGCAAGAGATCTCTCTCATGCGACGCTTGCCCTCAACGTGCTTCTCCATGGAGCGGAAGCGCGGACTCTGTTACCAACCGATGCAGCAGTCTTGAAAGTGAAAAGTCCTACGTAATATGTTCGGTGTAATGAGAGATGACAATGATTTCTGCATCCGATCCAACAATGAACGTCATGAACATTGTGCAGCACATTAATATCAGCGGCTGCATCCATAGAGCCATGTCGTTCGGTAGGCAGTGGATGTTCCGGCGAGAAGGATACTTGTTGCAGGGATTAGGGAAAATCCACGTAGAGGACGACCGTGTCAGGGAAAGTCCTGCGACTAAAAGTTGTTTTAATATCGATCCAGTTCAACTTACGGCTCCTAAAGTCAGTTGTAACTGGTCCCTACGACTTTTGGTTTTAACTAAATTTGGCGTAAAGATACGGCAATGAAGACGAAAAAGATTGATTGAAAGAGTCCACTGTAAATGGATTTCGAGCGACCAAACATCCTTAAAACAGCCAATCTCTTCTACAAAACTACCCAAATTGTAGAAGAAGTGAATATCTTCCAAATCCCTATTTTTTGTAATGTCCATGTCTATCGATAACCACTGCAGTTTAATTTAAGTATCCTAATAAAGATATTGTTTACGTAAACAATGCACATGATGCATTGCCTTTGTCATAATGGAGTCAAGCATTATATTGAACCGGGCAAATCATTGGAATATTTACTTACTTACTCAATTGGCCCTAACAACTCGATTAATGGATTTCGACCTGCCGCAACACTTCCTTCCAGGCGCCTCTGCTTTTTGCGCGACTACGGCAGTTGGTCACACCAATCGATGACAGGGCTTTTTCGATTTGGTCCTTCCAACGGATGCAAGGTCGTCCTCTTCGCCGACTTCCGCAGATCCCCGCATCAAATACCCATCTCGACGAAGCATCCTCCTCTATTCGAACGACATGGCCGAGCACAACATATGCTGCACAACGTCTATGTCGTTGAGAAGCTCATACAGCTCACTGTTGTATCGGAAGCGGAAATCTTCGCCAACTCGCACTGGAAAGAAGATCTTAAGTAGGACTTTTCTCTCGACTATAGTCGCCGTAGTCTAGTAGGTAGTGTGTTGGCTTATTAGACGAAAGGCCAGGGTTCGAATCCCCGGTCAGACATCAAAAACGAAATATGAAAAAAATATTTCTTCGGCGACTTCCTCTCAGCAGATTTCTGGCAAAAACTCTGAGAGTAAATAAAATTGCCATGAAAAGTTTCTCAAAAAAATCTGTCGTTCGGAGTCGACTTTAAACTGTAGGTCCTGCCACTTATGTATAAAATTAGCACACACAACATAAGTGGTGTGTGAAGCTAGGCCGTAATCCTGACTGAAGGGTTGTAATGGCCAATTATGTATTATGTATGTATGTACTCTCAAGGCTGCTGCAACGGTCCTTAATAAGGTCCATGCCTCTGCGCCATAAAGAAACACGGGTAGGATGAGCGTTTTGTAGACTATTAGTTTCGTCGCACGAGAGAGGTCTCTACCATAGTAGCACCTGTTGGCAAGAGTGGTCCTGCGCTTGATCTCCAGACTGACACATTTGTGGTTGTAACGGCGGAGCCAAGATAGATGAATTCCGTGACTATATCAAAAGTATAGTTATCGGCCGTAATCTGAGAATCAGTACGTCGCACTTCTCTACTTGTCAATAACATATACTTTGTTTTGCCTTCATTTAGTGTCAGACTCATCTTCGTAGATTCCCATACTCCAATGCAGAAATTGAAAAAAATTGTCAACTTAATTTACTGCCATTCAAGACTTAAATGGCTCCATGTACACGACTTTGTGGTTCGATCTATCAAATGCATCTTCTCAATGTCGTCATTTGTCCAACTGTTTAACTATGATCCTTAGACTATTGTGATTTGAATATTTATTTCTAACAAATTTAACACCCCACTAAATAGGCCTCCAGTTAAAAAAATAAAAGAAATTTCTTTACAAACTAGAATTAAATGATAAGTTATGATCCCTTCATAGATTCAATAGTTTGGTTTGGCCATTTAATAATTTCTTTTCCAAGTTCCATAGCCACTAAATAGGCCTCGAATTTCAAAAGAATACAAATGTGTGTGATCATATTTATTCCCTTACATGAGTTCATAAGTTATTCCAGCTAATTATTAAATGTACTACATACACACAACACGGCTTTATAAAAACCAAACACTTGTAGCGACTAGTTTCTGGCAGTAACAAATTGTGGCACAACAAACTTGTCATGATAGTTGTGGCAACAAAAACAAAAAGAAATAAAGAACAGAATAAAAAATAAAGCATATGAATATGTTTTATTATTATTACTGTTGTTGTTGTTATTTTTGTTTGTGTATACCTTTATATTCTTGTTGTTGTACAGAAAATTTCAAGGACATCCGTTTCAAATGCGACATCAACTGACGTTAAATGACAATCAACAACAACACGCGGTGTATGACCTTAAGTCATGTAAGTCTATATGTGTGCAGAGAGAGAGAGAGAAAGAAAGAGAAAGAGAGATAACAAGGGGGTCTTAGGAGTATACCAACCAACAGTGATAATATTTTATAGGCGAATAGCGTAAAAAGAGAACAAAAAAAAAATGGAAAAATTCTCAATAAATAGAAAGAAAAACTGGCCACAAGGAGTGTTCATTCTTTAAAGCCGTAGACTATCATGGGGGTTAATGTGAATAAGGGCTTAAGAGCACTCTTTAAAAAATGAAAACAAAACAGAAATTCTATATTAATTCCATGCGCCATTTTTGTTTTTTAAAAAAAAATTATCAAAATGGCATATGAAAGCCATGTCTACAGCAAGTCATGAAATGACTTTCCTGGGACCACGTTATGGACCGATTTCGAAGAGTCAAGCAGGTTTTTCAGCATTCAAATTACGCAATTTACTGGGAGCTGCTAGAGTTTTTTTGTGATAACAACCAAAGTGTCAACGAAATGTCTAGGCTAAGAAGGATTCAGGCGACAACCTCCTTTATGCCTAGTGTGCTACGAAGCATGCTTGTCTAGTGGCTTGGATGATCTAAGGATTATAGACTCATCAGTTTTTTACTACTCTGTTACGAAAGCCAGTTAGAAATTCATTGATATTAGTCCCAGTACAACACAAGGGTCAACATGCATACAATAAGGCAGGTCCATTGAGTCTAACGAGTATGATGATGCAGTTGCCGACACAAAGAAGTATGCCACAATTAACTTAATGGGCCCTTCAATAATGTGAAATTAGCCATCATAGCTGACATGCTGACTAGATTAGGTTTACAGGAAAGTATGATGGACTGGAAGCTAGAGCTCTATTCATTAGGAGAATAATAAAGAGAGGGTTACCATTTTGTAAATACATTCTTGAAAACAGCTCAGCTAGCGTTTAATAAGATCGCTAAGCGGACTTGTGTTAGTATAACCGTGACAATAAGAACATATTCTATAAAAGCTCAAACTCTGTTGGGATTTAAGTCCGTGGCATGAGGTAGAGAGGACCAGAGTCTAGTAAACCCTAAGATTTTCGTAAATGCTTGGCAGCGAGCATGAGTAATTAAAGTGAAAAGAATAATTTGGATTCTGTATAGTCTTTTAACAGAGGAACCATTTTTTTTAGTCCAGGGCTTAACGTGAGTTTCGCCATGATGGTATACTCCACGGTGTTCAAAGCACGGGTAGAAACAATGTGTTTACCAACGACCCCACGCACAATGATGCAACCACACGATATGCATAAGTATATCATGGATTACATCACCATACGTGAGTATCAATTCGAAGCCTTGTATTTGGACACGCCTTTCTTTTTAGTTAGAGGTTGAAGACTGTCTGAACAACTTTGTGAAAATAGTTAAGAGCGTAACGCCACACAGAGCTTGCGCACTTCCTGCGAGTTAGATATAAGCCACAGCAACCACGTTGCTCCCACATTGTCGGGCAAAAACAAGTCGCTGGTACTCTTGTAGTCCAATCTGCTACCAGTTGAACAAAAAATGGTTCGGAACTGGTGAGTCAACAATGCCTGTAAGATACAGCTAACTTCGCGCACTGTCTCGCTCTTCACACACTCACATACATACAGAATCCACATCCACACTACTGCGTACGCGAGACACTAAGTCCAGTGAGAATTCGTGGTCGTCGGGATCAGCTTGCTTATACCTTTAATGAGGCCAGAATCTTTCTGTGAATTAGGAAGTAGGGGTTTGAAAGATATATCCGACGAAAAGAAAAGGGAAAAAGATAGGCAGAACTCGGATTTGATTGGAAGCTTACCAACGAATAGCACCTTGAGTTATGTTACAAATATTGAACAGACACAACTGATCTTAACCGGCATTTTAATAAGCATCGTAGGCTCCAAAGAACAGTCTTGAAATAGGGAGATTCCACAAGCACATACTCGCCTACCGACTCCCTAATAAAAGGAGAATGGAGTCATCAGAACTCATACATCCAATCCACCGGCTTTAAGCATCTTACAACTAAACAAAGCAGAGACTTGCGACCGTCAAACAGGCATCCTGAAGTTGTTGCCTATGTAGATTGAAGGCACTATAATAAATCGTCTGGTTATAGAGACGCCATTCTTTCTATTCTCATCTGTGAACTCGTTCCTTATTCCTTAAACTATTTGGTATTATTCGGTATACCTCGCGCCACAAAGGAAAGCGAAATTAAACAGTCAAAAGCCATATTCAACCGTTTATGACTCTGTCTGACTCTATTGACTGACTTGAGAGTCGGTGCCACCATCGGCTGGAGTGACTTGCGCTACTCGTGACTCTAGTTCTTTTTTCTGTTGTTTTTTCCTATACCTGCTGCTACTACTGCTCACCATTCTCTTTAATAATAACAACAGCAGCAGCAAAAAAAATAATTTTTTTTAAATCTCAACCACAACCGTCATTCAGCTAGTTATACCACACTTTGTTGAAATTATTCCTGCTGCTAATAAAAACGTGTATGAAAAAGCATTTTTTTCTGTTGTTGTAAACTACACTTGGAAAAGCAGGAAAAAAAATTCAGTTATGGAGTCACGATTTTCGATAACAGAGTTGTAAAGGTATGTTGTCATAATGGTTCTCACCATTATATGACATCGCGTACATAAAACCAGTTGTTGAAACAGGGTGTGGCCACATAAATGTGTTCATATTGTAATAAATTGGAAATTAAAATGTTTCTTTACATTATCAACATATTGAAAATCAATGGAAACAATTTAATTTAACATTGTATTGTAAAGAAATAAGGGAGCAATGCAGAAGTAGATGAATAGCGACTTAGTTGCGTCAAAATGTCAAACCAATTGTAGACTGACATTCTGAATATTTGAAATTCGTAGAGAGAGATTACTTCCACTACAGCTTCTTCAATCCAATGAAGTCACCGTAGTCTAGTATGTAGTGTATTAGATGAGAGTCCATGGTTCAAATCCCAGCTCAGTCGCTTAAACAAAACAAAGTGTAAAAAAAAATATTTCTTTCGGCAACATATTTTCAGCAATTTTCTGGTAAAACCTCTGAAGCTACTCACCAACTCATAAATAAAATTAACATACGCCACATGGATGATGTAAGAAGCTAGGTTGTAAACGTGACTAAAGGGTTGTAGTGACCAATTAAGTTAGTAAGAAAGTCTACTCCAATCTTCCCTAATATCTTAAACAAAACGTCAAGAGGTCTCTTCAACCCGATCTTTCCATCTGAGCTGTGAGTGCCCCCTAATCCTAACTAAACCCCGACCACTTTCAAAAACTTTTGTTTCTGGAGTATATTCACCCATTAGTAAAACATACAGTAACCAATGCATCTCAGCTGTTTGACTATATTAACGTCGACATACAACGGTTCATTGGATATTTCCCATAGACACAGATTGACTCATAAATCATATGAAAATCTTTCTCCAGCAGCCTAAGCCTGCACAAACACCTATGCGTCACTGCCATATAATAATACGGATAATATCAGAGTCTTATAGGGAATATTATTTGTTTTCCGAGAAAAGGCCCTGTCTCGAGCCTTAGGTCAAATATCAACTTTTGGGAAATTTTATTTTTTCATTTATTTATGTCCAGTACGCTGCAAAACATGCACGACAAATGGCTTCTGGATACCCACTTTGCATTGAAATTGAAAGTAATTGCACAATCTTGCATTTGGATAAAGTTAGGGGGGGGGGGCCCTAATTAGTTGGAAATTAGTTGGACGGATAATATCAAGCCCACACCAAATTTGATATTGAAGTTTATCGGGCTTCTTAGGGAAACATTCCCAGCCGTTCTTAGGTTGAATCACATACAATCAGAATAGTGTAACAGTGATCTTTTTACTGTTCACGATTAAGGATTATAAAGGCAACAGCCTGTGCGCCTACTTATTGAAGACCATGAAGTAACTTGATCTCAGCATAAGCCAGACCTTTGTGGTGATGATCTCCAAGAGAAGTTAATCTTGTAATCTATAAGAGAGTCTGTGAGACATACTCTAACGTTACGATTAGAGAATCGCTGCTTAAAAAAGAATTGACATATCGTCACCTAAATGAAAAGCAACGTTTATGACATTATAGGACATTCTATGATTAGATTTCTGGTCAACATTTATTCACATTGCAGACGCACCACAGTGCTGTCATCGTTGTAGACCAAAACCGAGTATCATGATCGGTGCATTGAAATGATCGTAATCAACAATCCGCAAACTTCTTGGGCTCTCAGTAAGGAAATAGCCAGGGATACCAACAAAACAACTAGACTTACAAAATAGTCTATTAGAATGATAATGCTGCTCCCTGGCAGTCCCTGGACCTAACTAATGATAGAATAGGCTATGAAACTTTATTGTGAGGGCAAAGATTTGTGCTGACAAATAGGCTTCTGTTTGAAAATTTAAAAAAAAAAACATTGCATTGCGTCAATGGATTTTCTTAAACTATATTCCGCATTAAAAATAGGCCATTAAACAATAAAATTAATGTTCACTAAATAAGCCCGTTTTACTGTAGCAAACTAACTTTTTAACAAGTTTTATGGCAATTTTTTTTTTTTTAACAGTAACACGCATGGGTACTTTTTTTATACGAACACACTTACTATAACACGCATACAAACACAAACTGATTCTCTTTGCAAAATGGTTTTACAAGGGCAAAGGTTTTTCTTCTTCTTCTTCTTTCCCTCAGTTTTAGTTTGTTAGTATTTTTTACCGCCATTTTTTTTTACATCGCTGTTGCATTTCGCTAAGCGGAAATTCCAATTTTTTTTTTCTTTTTAGCGAAACATTTTTAGAATTTATAATGCAGTTAGTTAGAGTGTAAAAATATGTGCTTATTTGCAGCTATTTTTGCATTGTGTAGCTAGCATTTAAGAAACGAATAAAGAATTTTTTTAAAGCACATTCTTAAAGTTTTTCTTTCATTTCGTTCATACACTCTAAGGAAATCAATGCATATGAGTTGACTTGCAATAAGAGAATAGATTTGGACTTTGATATTTAATTCTTAGGCTGTGATGGTATATCAATATGTGCATATGGCATATAGTCGTAGTAGAGGTTTGAGTTCGTTTTAAATTGTCATGTACTAAGGAGAGGATAAAAGAAGCAGTTTCTTTGAAATCTAAGGCTCATTACGATATCACACGATATCATATCTGCGGTGTTGCCCCCCCCCATAGGTTACTGAAAAGTCCTGAGAAACCGAAACAAGCAATTGGCAAAATATAGAAAGTCTAAGTTAAGTTAAAGAAGGATTGCCACAGCGTGATTTATGACCTTTAACTCGGCCTGAAACTCACTACATTAGTCAGGGAAACAGAGAGATATCCTAAGATTAAGGTTTTGAAAGAAAATTCTAACGTAGCATATATGAATTAAATCAATTCCCATTTACGATCTCTAACTCCCAGTTCAATAGACTTGTGTCTACAATACTCCAATTATGATTGTATTGGACCATGATTAGGTTTGGTCAGAGGGCATGTGTTTTTCAGGTTAACAAAACGCCAACCGTATTATATTCGTCCTAAACGATAGAAAGAAAAAGAAGAAAGAAGAAAGGAGAGAACAAATAGAAAAAAAGAGAGATAGAAATTGAAGAAAAAATATAAAAAGGATTGACCAAAACTCACAAGAGAGCACCGAAAAGGCTGCCGTCCTAATATCCTAGCATTCCTCAACTAGCTTAACTCCATTATAAATCTGAGGAGAATTCTAATGTCGGCTCTCAACAGAGAATCGAAACCATGAAAAAAAACCCTAGATAGGGTCCTCAACCTCATCCTACTCAAGGCTCAACCATTACAGAAAAGATGTCTGATAGTCTCCAACTCTTCGTCGCAATATACACTGCAACAGTCTGGCTCAGATTTGCTCCACATTCTTATTAGCGATCTCACTTCGTAGTGCTCGGTTATGAACTTAGTAAATCCAGCAGCAAACCTAGCGAGACCACCCGCTGCCTTGTACAATCGGTACAATCTCTAACCAGCTGGATTTATACCAGAATAATGCAATGACCCATAAGACAGCCTGTTTTTCAACGAAGACGGGAACACAATATTCAACGATTTTTAGCAAGCATGCATTAATAAAGACCTGAAGAGTCTTAGTATCACATGGTGCGGTGTTTTACGAATCGCATTCACATTTGAGTTGAAAGTTACGATCTTGACATTAGTTTGCGTTGACGTTGATTTTCGCATTGCTTTGAAGACTTTACAGTCTCTACCCATTCAGAAGACAATGGAATATGAATATGGAAAGTCCGAAATATAACACTTTTTACTCTTACTTTTCTAGGTAATGACGGAATGGCAACCCTATTACCCAAGAACTTGTAAAAGCAGTGCAATTCCCTGCATAAGATAGATTCCCTTTCTTTAGCAGTTTTACGATAAAGTCTTTCTAGAACCGTTGAAATGCACGCTTCATTACACGCTTCAGTTAGGATTCGACCTAGCTTCTCACACCACTTTTGTTGTGTGTGTAAATTTTATATATGAGTATCAGGACCTACAGTTTAAAGTCGATTGAGAAGACTTTTTGCCAATAATGTGCTGACAGGAAGTTGCCGAAGAAATATTTTTTCATATTTCGTTTTGTTGGATATACTTGATCTGGGATTTAAACCGTGGCCTCACGTCTAACAACACACAACCTGTTAGACTAAGACGACTTTCGTCGTTGGAACGTACCTTCCGAAATGATGACATGCATTCATTGACAGGCAAATATTTCATTATATTTTTTGCAAATTCTCTCTTTTGACCATAGTCTGGTAAGGTAATCGTTAAAAACTCTATAAAATCATATCAAAAAATTCAAAGACTAGCATTGACATTGAACAAAGCTTGATCTGCAATAAGATCGATAAATCATGAGTGAAACATTTAAAAATATCATGAACAAAGTAGGCCGAAGAAAAACCAGGATTGACACTCAAATAGGTAATGCTGTGTGTCGAGTGCAATTAGAAAGAAATTGTCCATTATGAGCTTCTATAACATGGTCAAATGAAGGATTCTGATCTCTATTAGCAATCTAATCGTTTTAATTTTAGAAAGTTTTTGATTATTTTATTAAAATTTATACAAGAAACTATTTTTAAAATAATATTTTTAAACAAATTTTTAACCTGTAACCTCGTAATTTAAATTTGCATGTTTCATCAAATGCTTCAGGTTACGTGATTTCATATTGTGGTACCAGTGGGTAATTCTAATTAAAATTTACAACAAATTTTTAACAAAAACTCATGCGTTTTTTAAATGAAAACAAAAAAACAGAACAAAAAAAAACTACATGCCATGGCAATAAATTAAAAACAAAGTGACTGTTTTGTTTAGAACTTGAATTTGCTTTTTTTTTAGTCTTTAAAGTGGAAACTTTGAAGAGGAATTTTAAAGCATGTTTAAAAGAGAATTTCAACAAAATTTCATCCTTTCTGCGTATTGAAATTTAAATTTTTTTATGTCCTTTACAAAAGAGAGAAAAAAACATGAATTTTGTTTTAAAAACCCAATTTTTCCTAGGTTCTCTATTTACACTGTACACTTTACTTTTATAGCTTCGAGCTGTAACGGTAGAAAAGTTGAAAAATTAAGGGAAAAAAATACAAAATTGGATCAAAATCAAACGAATTCCGGAAGCATACTTTGACCTTTTCATGTGCACGTACATACACATACCCATACACATACTCATTCATGTATTCATGCATGCATAGGCAAACCAAGAGAATTCAGAAAGAGTAACGCATTCTTATACGCACATAGCGAGAGAAAAAAACTCTTTCTTGAAGAAATTTTTTAAATTCTTAAAGTTAAATTGCTACATAATAAATGTTCTTAAAATGTGGCAGATATGACAAGGAATACAATTTCTAAATTCACCACATGTTACGAATCCTCTTTTAGTTAGATTAGGGTTGAAAACGTGCACTTGTCATTGGATCAAGAAAAATACCCAGAGGTCAAAATGACCCATTGTAAATTCGTCCTAAAAGAAAGAGAGAGAGAGAGAGAGAAGAAGATAGGGAAGGAGGAGATAAGAGACAAAGGAAATAATATGGACCACAAACACACGAGTTGAAGCCGCCGTAGTCTAGTAGGTAATGTATTGGCTTATTAGACGTGAGGCCACGGTTCAAAACCCAGGTCAGACATTAAACGAAAATATGAAAAAATATTTCTTCGGCGACTTCCTCT
>QOCX01001728.1:0-29202 GCA_005959815.1 Sarcophaga bullata | reverse complement strand
AATAGTGCTTTATAGAAACCTTTTCAATGTTAATAGTTTTCTATAGAAAATGTTTTGATAACATTAGTTAGCGTTTCGATAACGATAGGTTTTTATAAAATACTTTTCGATAACAATAATTTTCTATAGAATATTTCTCGCTAACAAAAGTTTCCTATAACAAATTTCCGATAACAATAATTTTCTTTAAAATATTTTTCGATAACAATAGTTTTCCTGCAGAATATTTTTCGATAACAAACGTTTTCTACAGAAAACTTTTTGTAAACCAAATTGTTTTTAATCTGAAAATTTTTTTATCTTTAGCTAACTGTTCCTGTAATTTACGCAAATATATTTGGTTGCACGAAGTCATTTGTCTTATAAAAATAAGGGAATAAGTTTCCTTAAAGTAACTTAGATGTGGACTTAGCAAATGATATATGAAAGGGTAATGTGTAGGGGTGTAGATGAGATTTCTAATTGCTTAAAACCAGTTTAAATATGCGTATTAGTCATCTGTTTAAATAAATCATGAATTAATGTGCACTAATTGGACAAAAAAAAAACAAACAAAACCACTTTAAAACCACTTATATCGATGTTACTTTAAACCATATATATAGCTATTTTTACCTTCACTATGGCATAATCCATCATATAAGGCGTATATGTTATGTTTGGTGTGTATTATTTTATTTCATAGTTGTGTTTTGTCTTTTATTTCTTTTTAAGGTTTTTTAACATAAAATTGATAAAAAAAAAACTAGGACTCCTTTAGTCCTTTGCAACTAAAAAGAATGTCAGATTAATTGAAAAACTAATTGAAGGACTACTTTTGGCGTGCGTCCATTTCCTTAAAAAACAAGCAAGAAAGTATCCTTAAGTCTAAATGACACAAAAAAGAAGAAGAAGAAAAACAGAGGAAATACATGAAAAATTTGTAGGTAAAAAAGAAAAAAAAATAGGCGTGAGGGAAAAAAGTGGCATTCAACAATTTTAAGGAAATCATTACCGGGATCAACCCTTTTTAATCAGAAAATACATGCAACAGCAGCAGCAGTAACCATAAAAAAAATTCTTTAAAAAAATTTCTGTAAAAAATGCTTTCAAAAAAAGCAATAAAAACACGTAAAACTGTCGTCTTTTTTTTTTTTTTTTTTTTTTTTTTTTTTTTTTTTTTTTTTTGAATAATTTTTGTTAAAAAAACGTTTTTTTTTTAAAAAATTCTTTAAATTTCTCTCGAATATGTGTTTTAGTTCTGCGTTTTGACTTTTTAATGATCGTTCTATGATCTCCCGTAGAGTTTTAAAAGCAGGACATACGACTAAAACGAAACAGCAGATAAATTGTTTAAAATGCCCGGGTATACACATAGGTAAAGGGACTCTTTAACCCTCATAAACATTTTTCATTTTTGCATATCGTTCGCTGACAATAGCATTTGTCATAAGCGAACGTTGCTGTCCCTCTTTCTTATGCTTACAAGAGAAGACAAAACAAAGACTGTGTACATATTGGACTCTCTATTGGCTAGCTGGCTGACTGACAATTCAATGCATTTGAAAGGACACCCTTTTGTTATCGAATTGTTTAACGAACGTTGTAACGAACGTTATAAGAATGCAAGTCAAGTCAAGGCAATATTAGCAAATCGATGCACTTTAAAGAAAAAGAGAAAAAAGGGAAAGGATCGCTAAAAGGACAAAAGGACAATAGCATTTTACGAGACCTAGCTTGGCCTCATATTTCGTCTAATATTACGTAAAATTTCTCATTTGTTTTGTTTTTTTGTCTTATTCTTATTCTTCTTCTTCTTTTCTTTTTTCGATTTTTGCAAAATTTTTTCGCTTCAATATGTTTCTTGTGAAATTTGCCTAGAAATCTCTTTTTCTCTTTTTTTTTTGTTTTTGTTCTTTAATTTTATGAATTTATGTACAAAACGACACAAAATTTCATGCGATAAAGAGAAATTTATACGTAAAAAGGGATTCAAAATTGCATTGTTATCGATTGTTTTATGTTTTATTTGAATAACTTTTCGCCGTTAATAAAACTAAACGGCAATATGGTCTCAGTGCATTGCTAATGCTTTACATACCCTGAAAAAAGAGTACGTACTCACTCACACTCTTGCAGAAAACCCAGAATTGTAAAAATGTTTTTAAAAAAAAAAGTCCAGTTTGTGTCAAATTATGCAAAATTGCTGACAATATCAAAGGAATGAAAAAAAAGATATATAGTCCACATTCAACGTCTGTTATCGAAATATTTTCTTTAAAAAGTTGTTATTATTGCAAATTTCGTCATACAAACTAATGTTATAGAAAACTTCTTTAACAAAATGCTTGTTATCGAAAAAATTTTCATACAAAATTACTGTTATCGAAAAGTTTACTTAATAATATAGAATGAAAATTATGTTTATAGAAAATTTATTACCTGTTGTTATCGAAAATTGTTCATACCGTAAATTTTTATCGATATCCATAGTCAATTTATCGATAATAATAATTATCTTTTCCATTTTATCACTATCATTTTTGATAACAATAAGTCTTCTTTTAAAAAGATGGCACAACAGATAATTTCTTATAGAATCTCGTCGATAATGATAAGATTCTATACAAACTTTTCGATAACAATATCCCATAAACAGTTTTTACAATCGACAATAGCTTCTATAGAAAATTATGTGATTTAAAAAAATAATCTTTAGAAATGTCTGTATTTAAATTAAAATATATTGTTACGAAACATTCTCCGCTAGTACTTTTACATTATATGTTAATTAATTTTTTTTTTTGTAAATTTCGTTGTAAACGAAAAATAATTTCCGGGAAGATTTCTATATACATGTATTCCCTATTCAAACTTTGGGAAGGAAAATTATTATTGTTAACGAACTTTCTATAGGAAATCCTATTGTTATCGACAAATTTTCAATAGGCATTATTCTTATTGCAACAATATAAAAGAAAATTATGGCTTATGAAAATTTTTTTTACAGAAAATCATTGAATTGAAAACTGTTTTTGTTTGCAAATTATCTGTTATTCGAAATTTTTAAAGATAATTACTGTTATCCGAAAATTGTCTATAAGAAATTACTGTCACGGAAAATTTCTATAAAAATTTTTGAATAACATTTTCTATAGAAAATTATGTATCGATTAATTTCCATCATATAATATATGTTATCGAATAACTTCTATAGAACATTATTTTATCGAAAATTTTTTATAGGAAATATTGATATGAAATTTTCCAGAGGAAATTATTGTTATTGTAACACTTTTGAAGAAAACTTATGGTATCGGAAATCTTTTCTACATGAAAATCCTTGTTAATCGAACTTGTCAATTAAGAATATTCGTAATCGCAATATTTTGGCAGAAATTTATTATTAAGTTTTCTTTAGAAATATTGTCAACGAAATTTTTTATAGAAAATTTATGTTATCGATATATATATATATATCGGAAAGCAATTAATAAATAATTATTGTAATCAAAAAGTTTTCTAAAGATATTTTCTCTATAAAAAAGCGTTCGATAGAAAATTATTGTTCACAAATTTTTACTTGACAAAAAATTATTGTTATCGATAAATGCAGTATCTTATGGTATGACATCTTGTTAGTTTAATAATTTACTAGCAAGGAGATTTTGATTGAATTAAAGCTTTTTTCCGTACTCATTAGAATATTTTTAACATATTGAAAGAAAAATATTTATTTTGGGGACTTCTTCCTCTCAGCGGTCTTCTGGTAAAAACCGTAAAAGTAAATCTGCAGTGACTGTTGTCCCAAGTCGATATTAAACTGTAGATCCTGATAATCAGGTATAAAAGTATGTTTATAGTTAAAAAAGGACGTTCATTTGAATTAAAAAAAAATATTTGAAATTGACAGACCAAATGCAATCGTATTTGATCACAAGGAAGAGAATTTTTAAAATAAACAAAATTTTTTATGAAAACAATTCTTATTACAAATCAGGTTTCTTCTTTAAAATTTCATTTTCATTCACTTATTTTGGTATTTTCCCCTTCTCCGAAATCTCATGCTAACACATGTTGGCATTGCTTGTTTTAACACTGGCTTAAGACTAAGTCAGCTTAACCTAAATCCACCTACACACACACTTCAGCTGAACGCAATTACTTGAGTCGCGGTGTAATCTATTGGTGGATTAAATAATGCGCGGGTTTTTCATAAGCCTAACTAAACTAACCACAATCAAGGCTTTGCATGAATACCTTTATGCGGGAATGGAAGAAATATTGTCTTTAATTTTTTTTTCTGATGCTTTGCTGATGCTCAGTTTCAAGTATTTTTTATAAAATTCTTAAAGATTTCTCTCTTTCAACTGAAAATCTTAATCCTTTGTCTTGCTTACCCTTTGCCCTTTTGCTTAGAGCTGCTGATTACCAGGCTGTGTTTATAATTAAAATTATGCTTAGAGCTGCCCACTTATTTTAACAATTGTCCACAGACACACACACACACACACACATTCAAGACATTCTACATAGTATGGTCGCATTAAATTTATTAGCATTTCAGTTCATTTAAAACCGAGTACATCCTACGCATTAACGTATGCCTGCAAATAGTTTTACTTGTAAAAACAGGAACAAGGATTAAAAATCTTTGTGAAGGATAGTTAAACAGGAAAGGAAACAAATTTTTGCAGAAAAATGAAAAATAAAGAGAAAGAAAGTAAGAAAGTAACGGAGAAAGAAGAAATTTTTCGCATACAATTCATGCTTAATGATGAAAACCAAAAAGTAGGTGGTCTGTTGACGATAACCTTTAACGTGTTGTTGACTATTTACAAGCACAATTAACTTTCCTGAAAGGCTCAGAAGATTTTTTGAAAAAAAAAAAATTTTTTTTTTTTGCATTATTTTCGCCAATAAACGTTGCCTTCGTTAATTGGAACACATGTTATTGTCGTTTAAGGAGTTCGCAGAATTTCCGTAATTGACAGTGTTTACAAGGAATGCATACCCCACAGTCTCTATTCATAAACAACGACAAAATATGAGAAAAAATTTTTCTCTCGCATAATTTTATCAGGAAATTTAAATTAAAAATTTTTCTCATGAAATGTTTTTGATCTTATAAAAGGTAAAATTATCGTATCCGTCATATAATTGTTTGGCAATTGTTTTTTATGACCTGAAAATATTTCCAGGTTATTTGCAATCGTATTATGATGTAGTAGCCTTGAGCGCATTTAAAACAGTCTGATTAGGAGACTGTACACTGCATTGGATTGTTTGCAAAAGAATGTTTCACAAACAATGTTCATGCTATTTTTTTTGTACAGACCTGTGTCTTTGCTAAGTCCAAAGGGCTTTGCTACAGTCCTTTGGGTTTCCGTAAAATGTTTACCCTCATCCTGTTGTCCTGAAATTGTAGCCGTTTATGCCCCTCTATATAACTTTTGTCATAGCGCTGCACAGGTTCCAAATACACATTCTGCTTACTCGCCCTCCTGTTCTTATCGTCGTCTACATAAAGATCTTGAAATCACTCACTTTCAGTACAAAAGTTTTTGTGAGTCGACAAAGCCTAAACAGAGTAGTTAGTATTACGCTCAAGCTATCGCTGTTTAAACTGTTGCAAGTTTCAAATGCCTCCCTTTTATACCTTCCCTAGCAAAAGTCGAAATTGTCGGGACACGTTTCTACATGGGTCTTTAGTGTCAAATACCCGAATAACTTCTTTTCAGTCTTTGGCTCATCCAATTACTACAGAATAGTTCCGCTCTTAAGAGACTATGTTACCTTCCACATTACATTACTAATTATTGTTGCAAAGCCCTTCCCTGTATCAGCTACAGGATGTCGTAGAACAGATTGCTATTGCCCACGTTATACCATGCTTTGTTATTTAAAAACCTAAAAAACTTCACATAATATTTACTTACCAGTAGGTTACAATAGCTCTAAAAACGTCTATGTATTCTAGTAAGGCGTGCATATATCATTAGTTCATGCTTGACGCTGATTGAAATGCTTTTCTTTGCAATGCCTTCACATCAACTTAAGGGCAAATACTATTCCCCCAGATATTTTGCATGCATTTTCCCATGAGATCATCCCATCGGAGAGTTCCATTAGAGAACTTTTCCTCTCCTGTGTTTAATTCTCAATCCCGTCAATCACAAAGAGACTCGTCAAGCTAGCCCCTTGTTATTAGAACTATGTCACCTGCATAGCCATGACAGTCAATGCTCCCCTCAGACTATTTCATCAAGAGGTCGCATACAACCAGACTTCAGATTAATTGCTTATGGTCAAGCACTTATTGTGCTGGAGAGCGCAGATCAAGCATGTAACACCTTTAACATCAGCCATAGTGCCTATTATTGATGACCCCATGAGAAGTATTATCAACCGAGAGATATTGTGTAGAAAAGTGTAACTTCTTACTATCCAGGGACACCTAAATTGCTTCCACAAGGCTGTTTCCGCAGATGCATCCGGAATGTAATCAAATGAAAGCAACCGTAGCACCATACTATGCACAGGTTCAACACGGTATGCCATTATTATCTTCGTCAATTTGTCCTAGTTTTTCTCAAATAGTCACGTCATTTCCATTGCATTCTTTACCGTTAAGATTTGTCATGTCACGGATACCATTTTCATACGATTTTAGTCGACGTAGTTGGTTATGGGGGCGTATAAATATGACAACGTGTTCAAGCCCTGATCAAACAAAAAATATTTCTTTTTAGCAAAATCGTCGGCTTTAAACTGTAAGCCCTGCCAGTCATTGTCATCAACTTAACACACACAACTTGGGTGGTATGAGAAACTAGGTTGTAGTCCTGACTAAAGGGTTGTAAAATACAATTAAGTAAGTAAGTTAGTTGATCCGCGATCTTTGAACACAGTAGTTTCCTTCTCACTTGGATATTACGAAACATGTTGGTGAAATGTTGTACTGCAAGCGATATAGCAACCTCTGTAATCATTATATGCGTCGGGAACTTTCTTATAAAATTTAACGAGGGTTAGGTATTATTTTAGCTAAGCAATCTACCACTTTCACGAAATTAAATGAAGATCCATTACAGCTATGCGTGACAGCAATATGAAGCAACTTCATATTGACTTTTACAGTTTGAAGCCGCCAATATTATTCAAAACCTGTCGTGACTACAAAGTAAAGGGTTGAGCTTGTGTAGCAAGGGGAAAACCGAACATTTCGATACTTTAGCTATGCAGCTTTATAATCAACTTCTTATTAATTTCGTCTGTTTGATGCTGCCAATATTATTCTGAATCTCTCGTGAGTTAAAAGGTAAAGGGTTGAGCATGCGCAACAAGTGGCAATTAATCGTGTGATCAAAACAAAAAAAAAAAAAAAAAAAAAACGTTAACCCTAGTCATTACTGAAAAGTTAAAAAACTTCTTTTCATTTCTCTATGACAATACAAGGACAATTTCAAGGTCACTCATAAAAAACTCTTGACAATAAAATGTAAAAAATACTGTATGAAGCGTTTTTTTATTTTCTTGTCTCTTAAAAACGTCAAACAATAGAAAATAATTGCGTTTTTTGTTGAGAAAACTTTGGTAAAAAGTCAAACGCCATTGAAGAAAAAAAAAAGATTTTTTTTGTTAAAAAACGATGATAAAAAACGAACGAACCTTCATAAAAAACGAAAAACTCCTTATTGACATGACAGTTGACATAAATTGTGACAAAGCGAAAGAGAGAGAGAGAGAGAAAAAGAAAGAGAGTAAAATGTTGTTTAACTCTCTTAGAAGAGTTTAATATTTTTTATTCTCGTGAGCCATAAAAAATCTTAAGTTGGCATAATTTTTTTTAAGAAAATTTGGAAAGAACGTAACAAAACCTTGTAAAACCTTTTCTCATTAAGTCAGTTTTCGTGAACTGTTTACGGCTGTTGTAAACGCCATGCATTAATCTGGCATTTAGGCCAGATAATCAGGCAGCTTTAGTTTTTTTTTTTTCTTATTTTTGCCTTTCTTCTGATTCTGTTTCTGTCGCTCTTTTTTTTTTTTGTTTTTTTTCTGACTTTTTAATTGCACGTGCATATGGAAATGTGACTGAGAAAAGGTCATGCAAATTTCTGGAAATTCTTTTCTTTTTTTTTTTTTAACTCTGAGCCCCTAAATAAATTGCCAGGTAGCTGCTATGTAAGGCACTTGCAAATTATGTCGCATGAGTAAGTATGTTGCCAGCTTTGTTATGAATTTCCATAATTACTTACGTCGTCCTTCTTTTGGCCTGTTTCGAGGTTCATTTGCTCTTAAAAAAATTCTCTTTTTTATTTGTTTATAAGGCTTGTCTATTGTTACGACTGTCATGCATACCTTTAAGCCTGGCTTAATGGGAAATCGGGCAATATTACGCCTCTTCTGTCTTTGTATGTCGTCGTACACATATTGCATATCCTTTTTTTTTAATGTGATGGCCGTCAATTTAGCGGATTAACTTTAATCCTTATTGTTTGGCTTTGGCAAAAAACAGAGCGTAAAAATTTCCTAAGCAAGGATTAACGTTGTAATAGCTGCAGGGATGTTGTTTTTTTTTGTTAGCATTACATTTTTTTATAATAACGTGCACTTTTGTTCTAATTAAAGAGGTAAGTTTCTGTTTTTTAAACCCGCGAAAAAATGGAAAAAAGGGGAAGGTCCTGCTTAATTAGTTGTTTCCAAAGAACTTTTCAAGGTCAAGTAAAGAAAATGTTAAAAAATCTTTAATTTTCTGTTTTTTAAGGTCAAAGGATCAGTTCTCTACACAATATGATGCACAGAATGTCTTATGCAGCAATAGAATCCTTGCTTAAAGCTCTGGACACGGGATGATAATGTCAATGGGAAAGGTGAATGGTAGTTACACAAATACGGAATTGAAAAGAACAGAATTAATTCCCAGAAGGCAAGGATAGCAACAAGGAACTAGAAACTACGCCAATTCATTTTGACACTTAAAAAGACTTAAATCAGACTTAAATTAGACTTAAAGCAGACTTTAAGCAGCCTTAAAGCAGACTTAAATCAGACTTAAAGCAGACTTAAAGCAGACTTTATGCAGAATGATATCTTTTAAGCGAACAAAACTCCTGAAACGTGTATCTTGTGCAGCGATGGAATCCTTGCTTAAAGCTCTGGACACGGGATGATAATGTCAATGGGAAAGGTAGATGGTAAGTTACACAAATACGGAATTGGAAAGAACAGATTACACTTCCCGAATCAGTGATTGCAACAATGAACTAGAAACTACGCCAATTCATTTTGATACTTAAAGAAGACTTAAGTCTGACTTAAAGTAGACTTTAATCAGACTTAAAGCAGACTTAAATCAGACCTAAAACAGACTTAAAGCAGCCTTAAAGCAGAATTAAAGCAGAATTAATCTTTTAAGCGTACAAAACCTGAAACGTGTAAAGCTATTGTCATGCTTGATCAATATCTGCACAGTAGGCTAACTCACGAGTAATCTAAAATGGTAAAAGGCAAGATGGTTTTATTCGAAAGATGAGAAAAAAGGAAGTTACACACCGAAATTCGTAGCAGAAAGAATGCTTTGAGCGACTAAATTAGATGTGGAGTGTAACTGCATGAATATTGGGCGGGTAGATCTACTAAGAAAGCTTTTGTAGGTCTATTGGAGGCTACTAAGGATGTTTATGTGGTCAAGGATGTGATTATAAGTTATAAAGCCTCTGATATCTGGATAAAAGAAAGACAAATACTGTAGACATATGATCTGAGGAGACAAATGCAGGGCATGGTATGATGAATTGTAGAACAGAGGTTGTCACAAATGTAGGACCAATTAATGGAACATCATTATTTCAGTAGAAAACATAAATAAGGTGTGGGCCATTGCTGTGGTGGGTAGATCTACTTAGGAAACTCTTGAAGATTTATTGGAAGCCAAAACGGACGCTTTGGATGTCACGGAGGTAAGTGTATGGTTTATATAGCCTATAATATCTGGATAGATGGTAGAAGTTCTCTTTACTTGAAACAAATACAAAGGATGTTATGATAAGTATTGGCACAACCAGGCAGCAACACTAATATAGAGAGGGTTGATCTACTGAGGAAGCTCTGGAAGCCATTAAGAACGCTTTGGATGTAAAGGAGGAGATTATATGTTATCAAGCCTATGATATCTGGGTAAATGGCAGGGGTCCTTTAATAAATGCAGGGGATAACATGATAACTATTGCCATACACAGGCCATTAAATATGTTGGAGACAATTGAGCATTTGAAGGCCGACAACTGTGGTGCCATTGCCGATATACGACTCTACAAAAAGTGGTCCAATGGAGTGAGTTACTGTGCGGCCAGCCGTGGCAGCCATATGAATGAAATAATATTCCATTTCAAACCGGAACAATTGTACTTCACAACAAAAAAGAAAAATTGGCGAAATTTTTGAATACTTTTTGCTTGATTGTCGTTTGCCAACCAAAATGACTGTGCGCTACGTTACGCATTATGATCTGAAGGTGAGGAAAAAGAAGAAGAAGAAGAAGAAGATCATAAATATAAGACACCTAAAGAAAGAAAGAAAGTTTTCCTTCAGCCAACACTTACAAAACCCTATCGATATGAGCTGCAATTGAAGATTGAAGCTTGAATATGATTGATGCGGATTGACACGGTTTGTTTGGATTTGTAGGGCTTTGTTAATTACCTTGCCGATACAGATAATCCTCTAACGTTAGAGTATTTCAAAGCCAAACAAACTGTAAAGTAAAATTTTTATTATCAAATCTTTAAAGAGTCATTAACCGACCCTGTTGGCTTGACCCATTAATTTTGCAACTCTTCCATTTCAATTTTACATAATTTTTGTTCATTTCTTTTGTGTTATATTTAGCAATAACAACAACAATAATCATTAAAATTTAATTACAATTAAAATTTCTTTTTTTTTTAATTTAATTTCGGTTCTTATCAATAGCTCTTATTGAAATTGGTAAGCAAATGTTGCCATACAACAACAATACAAGACAATGTAAAATGATAATAATGATGATGATGTTAATGATGATGTTAATGATGATGATGATGATGATGAGATGATGAATATGATTAAACAACCCCAGTGAGTATCATAAAATATTGAAAAACAGCAAAGGGAGTCATATATTCGATAGATTATCGGCTGAACGCAGCAAGTAGCAGCAGCAGCAGCAGTAATGCTCATGCGATTTAATTTTTTTTTTTTTTATTTTTTTTCATTTTTTTATTGTTTCTTGAGTAAATATTTAAATAATTTGGCAATAAATGTGTAAAAATTTTAAAGAAATATAATCTTATCAGTAAAGCAGTTTCGTTTTGGTGTTTTGTTGCTTGCCTAGCTTAAGTTTGCTGTCAAGCACAGAATAATGCTTTGCCTGGCTTGACGTTGCCTTGCTGCATATCATTTGAAAGCGAAAAACAAAACGAAAACAAGTATTTTCGTAGCATTGCTGCATGCATAAAAATAAATTCTGTTGTTTTTTTTTAGCACAATTGACCTCTCAGGAGGCTCATCTTCGAAGTTTGCTTTTTTTTTTTTTGTTGATATGCTGCTCACAGCATAAAAATGTTTTTATTTTTTGAGACAACGAACAAACCATTAGCATCATCAGTTTACTGGTTGAAGATTATTTTCCGTTTTTTTTATGCTTTAAAAATCTCAAGATCAAGGATTTTATTTGTATTATCATGGGGTCGGTTACTGCACTTTGTCAAATCATACTGGCAAAAAAAGACACCACAAAACCCTCAAAATAGCAACGAGTAACAAATTCATTAATTAATGCTCTTTTCATTATCTCATATTATTTTCATTTTTAATTTTTTTTTTAAATTTTTTTAATTTTTTTTTTAATTTTTTTTGTTGCCGTCAAAGAGTGCACGCAATATGCTGATTAGCATATGAATTTCATAGCAAAAAAAAAAATTTTTATTCGTTTTATTAAATTTTAGCTGCATTTTATGGGCCAAAGATTAGAAAGAAATCTCTGATCCAATGTCACATTATCGTAAATGGCCTTGCGACTTAATCTAATAATTAAAAAATTGACAACACAGTCTAAACTTTCTAGATTTAGATCCTGCGCTCAACGCCCGTAATCAGCACTTAAATCGAACAATGCATGCAGAATACAGAGAATTGGTTACAGAGTACAATACATGCTTACATGATTGATTATTGCAACCCCTTTAGTCTGGATTACAACCTAGGTTACGCACACCTTAATGGGTGTGTTCTAAGGTTTATACATGCGAGGCGGATAGCTACAATTTAAGTCGATTCCAAGGCAACAAATTTTTGAGAAAACTTTTCATGGCAATTTTGGTTTAATCTCACGAGTTTTTGCCAGAAATCTGCTGAGTGTGAAAGGCCGTAGAAATATTTTCGAGATGTCTTAATCTGGGATTTGAACCGTGGTCTCATGTCTACCTACTAGCAGCCCGCTGCAAATTTAACTACTCTACCCAACACTTTTGTAGAAGTAAAGCGAGCGATAAACGTTTTCGCATATGATTATGACAATTCTGAGGATCGTGTTGACAGGCTTTTTCTACAATCTCTCCTCCAACCCTGTTGATCTAAGAAGAGTTTCGAAAGAGCTGCCCGCCTAGCAACTGGTGATTTTTTTACCATCATAACACCGCTATCAACGGCTATGATTGGTAGCTAGGAATGTCATGTCGTTCTGTTCTGTGAGATATGACAAGTCATTGTAGTCGCCGTAGTCTAGTAGGTAGTGTGTTGCTTATTAGACGAAAGCAGGGTTCGTATCCCCGGTCAGACATTAAAAACGAAATCTGAAAAAAAAATATTTCTTCGCGGCTTCCTCTCAGCAGATTTCTGGCAAAAACTCTGAGAGTAAATAAAATTGCCATGAAAAGTTTCTCAAAAAAATCTGTCGTTCGGAGTCGACTTTAAACTGTACGTCCCGCCACTCATTTATAAAATTAGCACACATAACATAAGTGGTGTGAAGAGTTAGGCCGTAATCCTGACTGAAGGGTTGTAATGGCCAATTTATGTACGTGTGTTTGTAGAGCCTTTAATTTATTTTATGCTCAAAGTCGTTGTGCAAAGCACAGAAATCGTCCAGGTCAGCTACTACAATAAAACACAATAAAAAAAGAACACATTCTGGCAAAAACTCTCGGAGAGTAAAAATAAAATTGCCATGAAAAGTTTCTCAAAAAAAAAAAAAATCTGGCGTTCGAAGACGGCTTTAAACTGTAGTGCCGCCTGGGAGTGGAATTGTGGTTTAACATCTATTAAGGCAACCCACTACCTACTAGACTATGAGGCCTTCAGCAAGTATATCCTTCCAAACTAACTGTTGTCCTATGCTACAGAAGGGTTTTAGCTCATTGGATCCCTAAACTGCGCTGCTAATCGCAACTACTTAAGCCAATAGCATCCGGGTAATGAAAGCAAACGCGTGCGAGTATTGAATAAAAAATTCTCAATTCTGCTTAAATACTACGTATTACTTACTTCTACCAAACAGACCTTAATTACCATTAATAGGGATGCCCCCGCCCCCCCTATTGTATAAACATCTGCAAAATTAGAAAAATCGTTTCTTTTATTGGCACAAAAAACGCACGTGAAATGTTTCGCAACACGAGCATTGATTGACCTTCATTACAGAAATCCGCTTAAAATCTATCACCGATCCGCACACACATATAACGTGACATAACAGTGCTTCGATAACAAACAACAACGGGCAACAGCTGTGTTTGGTGGAGATTAAAACAAAAACAAAAAATGGGAAAAAATGGGAATTTTTTTTTTCTTTTTTAGCACCAAGCATTTCCCCAACAAAATTTCATTCAACAGGAGCAAAAAAGGTCATTAAAGCGGGGGATCTTAATAAATATTTAAGAAAGAAAAAAAAAGAAAGGAACGGTACTTGTTACTGATTTCCAAAGGAAAACCAAAGAATCAATATGAAAATGCGCTTAAGGAAGAAGGACTTGATTTGTTTTTAATTTTTTTTTTTTCATTTCTTATTTCACTGAGAAGAAGAACGAAACAAAAGACTCAATAGACTGGAAAATAGCAAAAATTTTATACGCCATACAGCCATACAGTGTGTAACAATATTGTTACATACATATTCATACGTTTATTGTTTATAAAATATTTTTTTTTAATTTTTTTTATTTGTTGTTATTGTTTATAATGATTATTGTTTATTGCTTAATAAAGAATACGATTTAATAAGTATTTAATCCCATGCCCATACGTATACAAACAATTGTATTCCTCTTGCTGGCACACTGTAACCGTGTAGTGAAGACAGGAAATAGTTTCGCCCGTTTTGAATTTTCTTTTAACCTGACAGACACTTCCTTTTGAAATTTTTCAGTTTTGTTTTAAGGTAAGGTAAGGTATTGCATATGGTCCATTAATAGCAAAGTCCATCATTAGAGATAAATTTCTTTTTTTTGAATTGAATTCGAAGCATCCGTACTTAAATAAAACCGAAAATGCAGCGTATCATGTTGGTGATTCTTGTCATTGGAGTTTGTAACGATTGAACAGAAGGCTCTCTAGGTTACAGCGAGCATTTTAAATGTTGTGTCACAGAATATCACCCATTCCCAGAAAGACAGAGCAACGCATAAAAAAGTCATGGTTGAAGGACCTATCTGACCAATTCAAACGTGGAAACGAATTGACACTCATAGAATAGGATCTTCCGCCCTTTGTGTTGGAATTACCGAAAATGAATTGAAGAGATTGCAAATTGATGACCAGTCCAAACATACATACCAACATACAAAATTGGTCATTATAACCCTTAGCCAGGCTTAGAAACCTAGCCTCCTCACATCAACTTGTGTTGTGTGTATTATATCAGAGGCAGAAATCTACAGTTTAAGTCGACTCCGAACGACAGTTTTTTTTGGAGAAACTGTTTTCATGCCAATTTAATTTTATCCTCAAGCTTTTGACCAGAAATCTTGCTAAGAGGGGAAGTCACCGCAGGATATCCTCTTTTTATTTTTTTTTTTTTTTTTTGGTTGGCAACGTCTGATCTGGGGTTTGCACTGTGACCCCAAGTCAAATAAGCCCACACACTCTACCTATTAGACTAGGGTAAGTAGTTCTGTTCTCCAAAATTCAAACTTGCAAACGAAAGTTGCCTTTCATAGTTAGAGTTCGTGCTCTCTGTGTTGCACATTAGGATGTCGAGTTCAAAAATTTTGTTTGTATGGCACATTTAGAAGGCCGTATTGATCCAGCAATTCAGAGCATTATGTTAATTCATGGTTGGATGGTTCCACGAGCCTCTCAACGCGATTGAGTTTGCAGCATTGTGTGATTAGCTTTCATAACTTACCAAATGTAGGCGTCGGAGACTAGTTGGTAGTGTGTTTGGCTTATAAGACCAGACCCCGATCAGATATCCGGAAATATAAAAAAAAATATTTCTGTAGGCGACTTCCCTCAGCAGTCTTCTGACAAAAACTCTGAAAGTAAATAAAATTTTCACGAAAAGTTTCTTAACCTGTCATTCAGATCCGCAAAGCTAGTTAGAGGTTGATGCTCCCCCCGATCAGACATCTCGAAATATTCAAATACTTTTCGTCGGCGACTTCCTCTCAGCAGTTTGCTGCAAAAAGTTTCCCAAGCTTGTTGTTCACAGTCGGGAGACTAGTATTCAGTGTAATCGGCTTATAAGGGCGAGAGTCCTTGGTTCCATACCCAAGATCACGCAATTTCGAAATATGAAAAATAGTTCGTGGCGCGCGATTCCTCTCTGCTGTATTGTGCCATAAAGTCTGAAAGTAAACAGAATTTCACGAAATTTTTCGTAAACCTCTGTAGTTCGCGGTCAACTTTAAAACTGTAGGTCTCGAACACCCATGATTAAACGTGGGTGGACATTGTTTGTATGTCTTAGCGGCTAGAATTAGCAGGTATAGATGGGTGAATGGATAGAGGCTCTTATACGCATATTACGATACTGAAAGATCCTAGAGAAATTTGGAAGATGATTTCGCTCTTTAAAGCGGAGACCTTTTTCAAGTCAAATGAGAATGAGGCAATCCTATACTGTTCTACCAAGGCAATTTGTAATAGACTGTCTACGGATTTTTTTGAGGTTAGGAAATAACCTTCGACTAATCTATACAGACTCACAGGAATGTGTACAGAATAGAAAAGAAAGTCTAGAACATGCTTTACGAAAAAAACAAAATTCAGCTTGTTAAACCAATCGGCTTAGATTGATGGTTCGAAATGAATGGAACTGTTAAGCCGCCATTAAGGATTATTAATGATGATGAAAACAAAATATTGCCATACCTTCTGATAGCCAGACAGTAGTCAACTATAGATTTCTAACCTAAAAATGTATTGTGAATGTCATTACGAATAAAACAGAATATCTCCACCCACACATATGCACCCTTATGAGGCATCTGGCTGGTAGGAACAGCAAAAAAAATTCTGGCAAGTAAGCACTTATCCAATATTAAGTGAACGTTCAACTGGGCTCCTTTCAAAACAACGACACACCATTTGAAATGGAGTTGAACAACTGCTCCTTTAGAACAAATATAACGATGATGAAACAATTTTTTTTTTTTTTTTTGATGGAATTCTCTTTTTATTGCTAAAATTTTTAAAGTCCAAAAGGATACGAGAGTGAGAGAGAGGGAGAGAGAAGAGAGTGAAAAAAACATAAACATTGCTGTGCCAAAAACCTACAGAACTCATAGTCAAATATGATTAATGATAGCAAAAGCGAAGAGAAGAAAAGAAAGGTTATGTCAACCTTGGTTGCAGGACTAAAATAAAATTTTTTTTTTGTTTTTTATGTTCGCCTAACAATTAATTTTGTTTTTACCAATGAACAACGTATATAAAAGAGAAACAAAACGGAATGCAAAGGACATAAAAGAATATCAAGAGAAGAAGAAGAAGCAAAAAAAAAACAAGAGATAGAGATCCTTAACTAACAAAAGTACTTGACACCTTTCGTTACAGTTGTTTACGTGTTTTTTGGTCATGCAAGGCAATGTATGTCCTCCTCCTCTCTCTCTCTCTCTCGAACTGTTTGGAAAAATTGTTTAAAATTGTTCAGCTGGGTATGGATGTTTAGCAAGGTTGGCCCTAAACACAATTTCTAGAGACAGTTGCTGGCAAATGTTTGCTTCGCAGATCATAAATCCACGGCACAGAGTTAATAAAAGCAAGTCAAAGGATCAACTAGGAATTCATGAAAAAAAAAGAAAAACCGAAGGAATTTGAAAGATACCAACTAAACAAACAAAAGAGAGGTGATTAATTAAACTTAGAAATCCTGTGATAGAATTTTCTTTTCTTTTACTCAAAAGGACTCAAAGGATTTTTGAAAAAAAAAAAATTTTTTTTTTTTTGATTAGTTCAGCCTGTTGACACGTTGAATTTCTGTGGTTTAATCTTGGCATGTTTAAATTTAAACAATTGCTTATAATTATAAGACCAAAAGAAGAGAAGAAGAAGAAGAGAGGCAGTTTTTGGCTAATTGTCTTGACATTTAACGTTCGATTTGATTGCTCTGCGAGAGAGCGTTTAAAAAAAAAAACTGTCAACAACAATTCACAGCAATTATCACACATTCATGCAAAATTTTTTTTGCATTCACACAACACACACACACACATGTCATGTTTAAAAGTGACAGCATGTTGACAGTTGACAGCTTGTATAGACACTTAAAGCGTTAAATGTCAAACTACCACCTCATTTTGGTCATTTAAATCTACGTTTAAAATAATTGCGAAATTATTTTTCCTCAAACACACACCAACACACACACACACACACACATGTAAATTGAGTATGACTGGTTTTTTTTTGGCGTAATTTTTTTATGGTATAATTTTAATCCTTAAAGTCCTTTTTCTTGGTTTCTTTTTTTTTGGGGTTTCTTTTGTCCAAAAAAAGAAAAAAAAATAAAAGTTCGTTACAATTACGCTGCTATTGTTTGTCATGCCTCTCTTATGCTTTAGTTTTGGGAAAACGTCTTAATTGGCTTAAAAAATTTTGTTGAAATAAGTTCATGACCACACACACGTACATATGTATACTTGATGTGCAACGTATTAAATGTCCATCAAAAAGTTGTTGACATTTTAAAGAAAATTTTTGTAAAAAAAAATTTTTTTGACTTTTTTAGCGCCAAAATTTCGGTGTTTTTTTTTTTTGAAAAAGCGTGAGGTTTTTTAATGAAACTCTACTTAGACTAAGCGGCAGAGTAAGTGGAGTGCTAGAGAAGGCAAAAGAATTTTCATCATGGCTTTCGAATTAACCTATTAAGAGGTTCTTAATCAGAGAACACTTAGGAACTATAACATCAGCCAGCCACAGTGTCAGCTTTTAAAAGGTATTAAGACTCAATGAGTTCCTTTCCACTACACCCAATCTATATTCATAGACGTCATTGTTGCTAGGCAACTACAAATGACAAGCTTAGCATTTTAAAAACAGTTAGTCTGAGAAGTTTGTTGGATAAGACATAGATGGCGCCAATAGTATTAAATTCGCTCAGTTTTCAGTGAAACCTAACCTTAAAAGGAAACACAACCCTTTAGTCAGAATTAGGACATAGTTTCCTACGCCACTTAAGTTGTGTGTGTTAATTTTATACATGAAGTGGCAGGACATAGAATTTAAAATCGAATCCGATCGACAGATTCATATGTGCACACATTTCCCAGATATCGGCCAATAAGTTTAAAATATAGAGAGAGGCCTTTGAGTCTTTGGGTACGACAAAACTTGCACATCTTTTCACGGCAATTTTATTTCCTCAGAGAGTTTTTGCAGGAAGGCTGCTAAGCGGAAGTTCTCTAAAAGAAATATTTTTTTCTAGGCTCGTTTTGTTTGAGATTTATGAGCTGAGCTTTGAACCATGGACTCTTGTCTAATAAGTCAACACACTACCTACTAAGAATACTGTGAGTGTGGACCTTACGTCAGGAAAATCACAGTATCACAGCGTAATGATAACTCTCGACGAAAAGGTAAATAAAGTTTACCAAAATAATCTTCTGCTTGACAGCAAAGAGAGAGTTGCGGAGATAGTTGAGGCTCCAAACTACAATCAAGCAATGGGATGGAAATCCCCTGTTCAAAAAGGCTGTTGCCTAAACTCAAAATCGATGAAATACTGCAATGAATAGATGATTGAAAGCAAAAGTTCCTCCATAGAAAGTTCCACTTTAAATTGAATTTGGGACAAGAAGGATAAACCCTGGTTTGAAGAGTTGAAGAACGAATCCGCCGGTTGACTATTCATTTCCATCTCATCCCTCTACCTTTTACATTTCCACCAGAAAAATAGTACTTGCGGCAGTAACATGAAGCACGGTGTCAAGATGGAAAGTTGCCCTGGTCTAGGATATGGCATGTTAGCTTACTAGACTAGCGTCTATGGTTCAAAACCCAGCTTAAGCATGCCACACAGATGAATTCCAACAAGATTTTCTTTCGGCATCTTCCGGCAAAAAAACTACTGTGGGAGTAAATAACAATTACCAAGTTTCTCGGTACTGTTAGAATGTCGGCCCACTCATAACTAAAATTAACGTATACAACATGGGTGCTGTGATAAACTAGTTTGTATCCTGACTAAAGGGTTGTAATGATCTATTAACTTAGTAAAGTTGGAAAATATATGAAATCATTAGCCGGATACTATGGCGCAAGCATCTAAGAAGACTACCAAAACATGTAGAAACCATATCACTTCTATGGTTCTTACTTTCCAGGGAAGAAAGTTTTCGAGTACTCATGTTACGGATGGTAAAAACCCATGCAATTCCACAATGACGAAGTATAGATGCAGTACTACGTTAATTCGATGACGTTGCGGCGATTATTTCATGAGGATGTCGGTTAGTAATAGATGCTGGCGGCTGGTTGTGTGTGCATCACAACGGACCAATGAGCTTTGTAATCAAAGCACCACCCCAAAGTAACATAACCTAAACACTAAGAGTTTCAAAATTGTGGAGAATTGCTCATCAGAAGACAGTGTAACCAAACTTTTTCTTCTGAACGAAGCCATAAAAAGTGAGGCTTATATAAGTCTAAGTGTCAGAATGAACGTTGATGAGCAACATTACATGCCGCAACCATCAGTGACTGCTTTGTATAAACATGTACCTCTCCATATATTTCCATCTTAAGATATCTGCTGAGAGACCCCACAGTAAGAACATTAATACTCAGAGATAGTACAGAAACGCCAGTTAAGCATACAGAGTACCACTTAGGGTTTGAGCCTCGATTCTGGCTGAATATGGGAATCACTGAAATAGGAAGCAGCGCACGATCCGTTTTCGCGCCTTATATGCTGTAAACAATTAACGGCAACGCTGCAAAATACACGCAATCTCTCTTCCATATTAAATACACGACGAGTATATGGAAAATAATTTTTTAAAGTGCAATAAACTTGAAGACGCCGTAGTCTAGTAGGGTGTGTATTGCTTATTAGACGAGAACCCCAGGTCGAATCCCCGTCAGACATCAAAAACGAAATCTGAACAGAAAAATATTTCTTCGCGGCTTGCTCCAGCAATTTCTGGCAAAAACCTCTCGCAGAGTAATATAAAATTGCCATGAAAATAGTTCTCAAAAAAAAATCTGAATTCGAGCGACTTGAAACTGTAGGTCCCGCACTCTGTATAAGAAACTGACACACAGGAATAGCATAAGTGGTGTGAGAAGCTAGGCCGTATCCTAACTGAAGCGTCTGTAGAGCGTGCAAGTTTGTTTTAGTTAATGCGATAACAAGGAAATTCTTGTTTTGCAAACTTGCTGTGTGTGTGTGCGGCGTTGCGTTAATTGTGTTTACAGTATTACACGACAGGCAGCTTACAATAATGTTGTGATACAAGGTGGCTGGCTTTTTAAAAAGATTTTAGCGATTGATCTGAGAGTTATAAACGTGGGAGCTCTCTTATTTATAAAAAAAATTCAAAACACGTCAGTGTTTATGACAACAAAAACAACAAAACAACATAACAAATTTGTTGCTCTAATTTTGTTTTATTAGCCGAAAAAAAAAAACGCCCAAAATAGGCATTTTTTGTAGTGCAACTATAACAACAACAGCCACATATACAAGCAATAAAATCACACCCGAAAAAAAAAAAACACTAAAACGCACTTAAACACACTTTAAATACAGGATATGAGTACACGAAGGATATGCTACTTGAGTTGAGTTGACTTGACTTAAATGGCAACATAAAACAACGAAATAAAAATGCCGAAAAATAAATAGAAAAACGCCAAAAGAAAATCTTTAAGAGCCAAACGGAATGGTGGCATTAACAGCTCCAAATGGAAATCAAAACTTACAATAGCAAGGCAATGGCTGGAATGATTGGAGATCTTTGAAATGACATGAAACGCGATAAAATGTTTTCGATTTTTATTAAAATTCTCACAGATCCACCATAAAATTTAGGCAATTCTATGAAAATAAAAAGAAAATATTTGTGGCTGGGATTTATAGAGAGTATGTGACATCTTTAGCAGCACATTTCAAGTAAATTGGCAATAAACTATGGATGTTAGGATATTTCGGGATGACAATGAATGCAGATTGAATTGAGAATCAAAAAAATTTAAAAAAGATTACAGAACACTTGCATGCGAGAAATGAGCTACGAACCCATGTGTTTTTTCTGTTGTTGAAATGTTGGGTTGACCTCAACATACAATTAGTTTCTTGCATATCTATCGTAAGCATTTCCTCATTCCAGGCCTTTCTCGAAGTTGCCCATAGTCTAGTAGACAGTGTGTTGGAACCTAAGGTTCAAGTCCGAACTCATACATCTAGAACTAAACTTAATACGTGAACAGAAGTCTGTCTTCTGGCACAAACTCTGAAAGTAAATAAAATTGCTTTGAAATCTATCGACGTGAAATTGTAGGTCCCCGTCCTTTATAAATAAAATTAACACACACAATATGGATGATATGAGAAGCTAGGTTCTAACCCTGACTAAAGAGCTGTAATAAGCAATTAAGCAAGTTACGATCTTTCTTAACATTGTTACATTGCAATCTACTTGTGAGCAGATCTCCAGATGGACAACAACGCACATGCATCAGTTACTCATAATCTTTAAGCATGTCACCCGTGCATTTGCAGAGCTTCGGGGTGTTGCTAGTCCAGTGCGCTGGATTTTGGTCTTCGACTATGGTTTATGTTTCTAGATGGCGAACTTTCGTTGTTCCCTTTTTGGAAAGAAACATAAATAACGATGATGATTGAAGTTGTCGTGTCCTCAGTAGGTAGGTGACCGGGTTTCGAATCCCCAAATCAGACATCAAAAGCGAAATATGAAAAAATATTTCAGCGGCCGACTTTCCCTGCTAGCAGATTTCTTTAAAAAAAACTCTCCGAGAGTAAATAAAATTGAAATTGAAAAGTGTTATACCAAAAATCTATCGTTCGGAGTTGACTTTAAACTGTAGATCCGCCACAATCATGTTATAAAATTAAACACAATCAACAACACGCCAACATAAGTGGTGTGATCCTGACTGAGGGTTGGCCAATTATAGTATGTATGATACAGTCAGCATGTATAGATTAGTTGACATAGTCTCCTATGCATTGTACTGACTTGTTAGACGAGAGTCCATGGTTCAAACCTTAGCTCAGGCAAATATTTCCTTTGGCAACTACCTCTCAGAAGTTCTCTGTGCAAAATCTGAGAAAGTAAATAAAATTGCCATTGGAGAAGCAGTAAACTGCTTGAGTTCAACAAGAAAACGGTTCGCCTTCTAATAGGAATTCTAATGGGACTCTGTGCTATTGTCAGCTTAGCTAAGAAGCATGGTCTGCCCCACCAGCCTTATTGCAGAAGCTGCTAAAATGTGGAAGAAACGAAAACGGCACTTTAGAAAAGACGTCATCGGTTTGTGGATGACACAACATGGCTGGTGTAAGAAGGATGGTTGTAATCCCAACCTAGGAAGTGTAAGAGGTTCTTCTGCAAATACAATACATTTACATTTCCTAAAAATGCTTTGGTTAGCTTCAAACAAGTTCAAACAGCAAAAATTTAATGTTCGCAGGCGTTTCCTGCTGACATGTATTACAGCCTTAATGGGTTCTGTCACGATTCATTCTCATCATTACAGAATTTATTTGTTGGATGCAACCACAGTTCTTAAAAAGCATACTCTGGGTTTACAGTAACCTATGAAAAGGTTATTCCCCTCGAGTTTGATGCATAGGTCCAGTCTTTTTTTTCTTAACAAAGTTTTGATTTTCTTCTTGAGTTTTTTTTTCACAAAAAAATTGCACAAAAATATTGAGAAAACAACAACAACAACAACAACAACAATGACAACGACAAAACACATCTGTGAAAACATTAGTGGACCACACTAGCAAACGATACAGTCTTAAGGCTTAAGTGGTTGTCAGTGTTATGTTAAGAACCAGAAAGGAAAAAGGGACACTTTCCGTAAAAGACAAGACTAAGGTTGCTAAGGAAGTATTTGATTTCGAAATTTCATTTCAATTTTTTTTTTTTTTTTGGGGTTTTTTTGTAAGAAAAATATTTATTTTAATAAACGAACGGAAATGGAAGTGCAATTTTAGCTCAAGGCTATCAAAAAAAAAAAAAAAACAAAAAAAAAAACATACGCACTCCCCTGCATATTGGAAAAATCATCAAAGACAAGTGGTTGCTGTATTTGCTTAAGATGGCCTAAGAAGGCATTAAAATCGTTGTTATACAAGCATACATATGTATGTAACATATGATATGATTTAATTTCGATTTTCTTTTTTCTTTTATTTAAAAATAAAAAACAAAAAAAAAGAAAAAATTTTTAATCAAAAAAAAACTCCAAATTTTTGATCTCTTTTTAGCTGCTGTTTAACACGTTACTTGAAACCATTCCACCACTCAACACCTTGCGGCAAATAAAAGTGACTGAAAGATGACATCAAAGAAAACCGTGCTTGCAGTCCATGTAATTCCTAACATTGTATGACCGCTCACGTATAGCTATAGTTTTAGAAAAATTAAGTCATTTTCCTAAACACTTAACACTACAACAACAAGAGTAGAGTTTGACAAATTGTCACCTAAAGATCATTGCATCGGTCTCCACACATCCCATGCACAATTTACGTGATTTTATATAATTTCCCTTATAAATCGTCCACTCTGTGGAATTGAAAACTGAATGATAGTTTGCCAGGTGTATTATGGTTAAAGGCTTAGGTTTTGTTTGAAAAAAAAAGGTGTTGAAATGTAACAAATAGATCAAACTCGTATAATAATAATCAAATCGTGTTAATTCTTCAAATTTAATATCAAACACGTTCTGGTTTTATTATCAAAAAAATAGAAAAAAAAATATTAAAAAGAAATCAAAGAGAGAGAGAGAGAGAATTTTTACATTAAGATAGGTTAGGTTTGATCAAATTAACAGACACCTTGTAATATATTTAACCATACCGTATGGTATAAGGTTTAAAACTTAGCTCAGACATCTCGCACAAAAACGAATTGTTAAAATAAAAATTTCAGTGGGCAAACTCTGGCAAAAACTCTGAGAATAAAATAAAATTTTCATCAAAAGTTTGTCAAATACACACAACATAAGTAGTCCTGCACGACTAAGAGGCCAACACACGCTACCTACGCTATTGACACCATTACGACTTCAACTTACCATATCTAACACTGTACAGACTTCAATCCTATCCAACTCGTTAAAAAGTGTTCTCTACTCTGGAACTTGTTATTTGATGGTCTGATCACTGGTAAAAACTCAATGAAAAGTCCATGAAAAGCCATAAGCAGTGCTTTCGCAGCAGTAATTAGCAGGAAAACCAAGGAATTACTTGAGTTCGACAAGAGAACGGTTCGCACTCTAATAGTAGAACTCCACGCTATTGACAGTTTCACTAAGATGTTTGATTTGCCCCACTAAGATGACTGCAAAAACTGCTAGTAATCGATACGTTTTATGCAAGTGCCCTTTACTTCAGCAGGAGACATCATTGGGTTTTTGGGTGACAGCATATGACTGGTATGAGAAGATAGGTTGTTATCTTAGCTAAAGGGTTGTAGTAGGCAGTTATGCTAAGAAAGGAAAACCTACCAGGTATAGAGTTTCATCAGCAAAACACTAAACTTTCACAAAAATGCTTTGGCCAGTTTCAAATGCGTCAAATCAACAAAGATGTAATATTACCAGGCATTNTTTTACAAAAATGCTTTGGCCAGTTTCAAATACCAGGCATTTCCTGCTGATGATTCATTCTCATTGCCCTAGAACCTATTTTGGAAGCAACATTCATTCTTAAATAATGCACTCTGGGCTTTGCAGTGTCCTGTCAAACGGTTATTCCCATAGAGTTTGATGCATAACTCAAATCTCTTACAATTTCTCAACAAAAGTTTTGATTGCTTTAAATCCATTTGAACGTTTGAAGATCTGGGCCTTGGGGAGGGGATCATGCCAAGAAGACTTACACCATGAGTGAACATGCCTGCTCGAACGGCAATTTTCCCGCTAAGCTAACCTAATCTAAGCATTCTAAACCAAATTAAGGTGACGGACAGTCTATTGTCATTGTCAATTGAATAACAATTAATACAACGTATTTAAATTAATAATTAGCCGACATACTTACATATGTAAATACAGCTCCTAATCTGCTTAACATTTATAAGCGAATGCTTAACACCAGCATCTTTACATAGAGCATACATTTTGAAGGCATTTGTAATAAATTCTCTTCAAATTAGTGAGACAATCAAACCAAATGCATTTAAAAACACATCAAAATGCAATACAAACATGACATAAATGAATATGGAAATTTTGTTTGAATAGAAAAAAGAGAGAGAGAGAGAGAAAGGAGAGATATGTAAAGAAGAAAGATTGCCTGCAACAAATCGATAACTTCACGCCTCCATAAATTTGGCGAACAACATTATAAAGAATGAAAAAAAATGAAAAAAGAATTAGAAAAGTGACACAAAAACAAAAAAAAAAAGGGATTTTTGACAATAAATTAGAAACCACTTAAGGCAACCACAATGACCACTTGAAAACCATGCTTAATAATGAATAACGAAATTAAATGAAGAATGGAGAATGTTGAATGGGAAATGGTTTTGGAAAAATATTGCATAAAACTAAACACGGTATTGTAAGGAATGTATTGAAAAAAAACAAATCTGCGGGATACTTAAATTAATAGAAGCATCGTTATTGATCGAATGGCAAAATGATGTTCAACATTAAAGCAACAAACTTACGATCGTTTGTTGTTATGAACCCTAAGTGATGCTGCAATATTTGATAAACGTGTAGCTGGTGATAAATGCTTTATAATGTCATGTTCATTCATTTGTTTTTAAATCTTATTTTAGTTCATGTTATAATTCTCATTAAGTTTGTCACTTACTGTGTGCTGCACTAAATTTTGAACTCATGTTCACTCTTACATCAGCTCTACCACATGACATTTGAATTTTTTTTTTTCCTTTTTCTTTGACAAAACTAAACACTCACTCTGTGCTGGGAAAGTGTTTTCAAATGCGGGTTTCACTATTGTGTGATTATGATTAAAGAATTCAATTCAATTCCACTTCACTTTCATCTTTTTTTTTTCTTTTTAAGTTGCTGTTTTGGTGAAAGAATTAATTCTTGTATACGAAGTTATTTGATCATTAATTTTTATAATGCCATTGAAGCAATGTTAAAAAGCATTTAACGCTTAACAGGAAATTGCCAATTTACACAGTAAAAGAAAACAACATTTGATAACGTAAAAGAGACTATAATAAAAGAAAAGAAGTTAATAGTTTAAGAAAGTTCCACTCAATATATTGGTGTATTCTTCCATTTATTATTCCAAAACAAAAAAAAACAAAAAAAAAAAAAAAAAAAAAAAAAAAAATCTAATCCACAGTCTATTACCTCCTCAAAAGGGGGGGGGGGTGTTAACAAATGTAAAATGAAAGGCTCCGCTTCCGCACTAGCTTCCAGAAAATAATTCCCCAATTTGTTTAAAAGGAACGGAAGTTAGGACCGCCAACAATATCTCCGCCTAATGAGCACTGTCTAAGGCTAATCTAAACATCAGTACATACACTCACATAAAATCATCTAACAAACCTTTTATAAAGACAAAAAAAAGAACCTAATGTTGGACGCAAGTTATTATGATAAGTCTCACACTACTTTAATCGATCCCTTAAGCTCCAACAGTCAACAGTTTTATTGAATTCTGCCACTAAAACACTTCTGAAAACTATACCTACGTCTCTGCTTTCAGTTTCCTTAGAGCAGGATATTCTCCTTTCCTAAAACCTGCAATAGACGTTATTCGTATAGTCTACGTCCAATCATACAGTGTCCAGTAATTATAACCACAAAGAGCCTGATTGAATTCCTAGCAAGCCTGGCACAATATTACTTTGAATGACAGCCTATTTTCTTCTTCAGAAACCCCAAAACCGATTGAGATTACTTACTCAATTGGTTGCTCCTGCTCTTTAGTTAGCTCTCACAACACTCATGTTGTGTGTGATTAAGTTTATACATGAGTAGTGCAACCTTCAGCCAAATTTTTTACAAAAACTCTTGCCGTTAATTTTATTTACTCACCGAGTTTTTACCACACAACACTGCTGAGCGAAAGTTAACGAAAAAATATTTTTTCTCTGTTCGATCTGTTCGATTTGTTTTTTGTTCGATCTGGGATTTGTCGAAGAAGGTGTTGGAACCCATACTACCACTGCTGAGCGAAAGTTAACGAAAAAATATTTTTTCTCTGTATTTTGTTTTGTTCGATCTGGGATTTGCCGCAGATGGTGTTGGAACCCATACTACCTACTAGACTACGGTGTTTGATCTAAGGTTTGAACTGTGGTCTTACGTCTAATAAGCCAATGCACAACCTACTAGACTACTACTACTACGGGATATTTCTCTCTTGTATTATAATTTCAGTTCTCAAGTTCCGCAGAAAAAAATCACCCGCTAAAGGCCAGTTATTACAGACCATTTTCAAGTCTTATTACGCTTTCTTTCGAAAGCATAAATCATTAGAAAATTTTTGTAAAACCGTAACAGAAAAAAAATTTCAATGATCACTGGAAAATCGAACACACAGAAATAGCCGCCAATCATTCATTCACTCATTTGCTATTGGGATGCATGGCAAGGACACATACTGTGAGAAGATCATCAGTTGTATGTATCATTGAACAAAGGGTTCAGATAACTAGAAAATCATAATTGATGATCATGAACATGTTTGCGAAATACTTTTTCTCATACTGAAACAGTTTAGATTTTGAAAAAAAAAAAACAAGAAAAAAACCTGTACTGCGACCCATAATTAACCAAGTGACAGAGTTCTTGTAAGCGATGAGAAATTGACAGCCTCGAAATCTCTCCTCTTACTTCATGGATAGCCGGTACGTTGCTTTTTTTTTTTTTTTTTGGTTTGACAAGTCTTGCGTATAGTCAACGTATAAGTGTTGGACTTGAATTTATCCACCTCGTAGCTAAAAGTAACTCCTTCTACCGAGGAACATGGGGTTTGGCAATGGTTAAATGGGCAAAGTATGCATATATCATGGAAATCTCTATTGCAGTTTACATGTCAAAGTCGAGTTGCAGTTTTTAATTTCTAACCACTTGCATTCAATCTCACTGGGAAATTCCAGAAGAACATTTAAAATCAATTTCATCCATAAATTGTGTGATCATTAAGAGACTTTTGAATGAAAAGATCAGTTCCGTAGATCATTGATAAAAAAAAAGACTGGAAATAATAACAATTCAAGAAAAAAAACCTCCTCAATTTAGTAGCAAACTACTCAAAATTAATTTTGTGTTGTGCTCTCAAGACAATTGCAATACAAGAAAAGGTCAACTGAGAAGATTTTTGATAAGATCGCCAAATCTACGATACAATGGCAGAACATTTTTCAAATTTATTTGACAATTTTTCCCACAAGTGTTTTAGATTTTCAAAATGATAAAAGGTTTCCTTTTAAGATTTTATTGTTGCAAAATGAAAACCAAAAAAAAAAACTGGAGAATTTTTTTGTATGCGGAAGTGCAACTCAAAATATGAATCTTAGCCACCCAAACACCGGGGGTATCGCTTAGACAAGT
>QOCX01001727.1:16493-29212 GCA_005959815.1 Sarcophaga bullata | reverse complement strand
ACGAAAGGCCAGGGTTCGAATCCCCGGTCAGACATCAAAAACGAAATGTGAAAAAATATTTCTTCGATGGCTTCCTCTCAACAGATTTCTGGCAAAAACTCTGAGAGTAAATATAATTGCCCTGAAAAGTTTCTCAAAAATCTGTCGTTCGGAGTCAACTTTAAACTGTAGGTCCCGCCACTCATGCATTAAATTAACACACACAACATAAAAGATTGGTTGAAACTAGGTCGTAATCTCGGCTGAATGATTGAAAGACAAATTATGTATGTATGTGTTACGAATACATTATTCGTATTATATATACGTGCGGTTTTTTATGAATTGCTTATGTACACGTTGTTTAGAGAATCAATTAAAAAAATTGATTAAAAAATTAATAATTAAAATGATTTTCCTAAAGCGATTAAAATAATCGTGACTAACGGCAACGAGAACATTGTGTCTGTGGCCCATAAGGTGTCCTTCATTTCAATGGTTTACCTGACTGTGTTACCATGCAATTCCATGGAAATCAAACACAAGCCTGAGAAAAAAAACAAACAAACATCATCATCATCATCGTCAATTAATGAATTTATATCGTTTGTATAATATTGCACAAATATTCTCTGGATCTCTATCTCCATCCATGTTCTTCCCGTATTTTTATTTTTTGGAAATTAAATAAAACCTGCCGTCAACTTACAAATGTGAATGCGATATCATGATGCAATTGTTTGAAAACGATTCGAATAAAAACGTATTGTTTAATGTGAAATAAAAAAAAATGCACAACAATAACAACAACAACAACAAATACAAAAAAAAATTGTTTTAAATCGTTAAAATTACAAAATTTCCGGTGTTGTTGCTCTTATACTTCTGCTGTATTACTTTTATTTGATTGTGTGTCCCAAATCGATACCCTATTTACATTTACAGCATTTAATCGGGTTTGTATGTATGTATGTAGTAGTTGTTGGCATTGGCAATTAAAAATAATTCATTTATTGACATGAATTAAATTGAAATGAATTGAAATGATGTTGTTGCTGGTTGCTGACAAAAAAAAAAATAAAAAATAAAAATTAAAACGAAAAACAACAACAACAACAACAACAGTAACAACAGATCACTTACTTTATACACCATACCATCTGACATTTACATCAATCCATAATTTATTGATGGCAGCATGATAGGCTCGTCCTTAAAAGTTAATTTTAGATATGAAAATGGTGTCCATGAATATTTAATGGCAATAATTGTACATGAAACATATCTACGTTCATCATACGTATGTACATATCATTGTCTGAATATATAGTATATGTGTGCTGCTGCAAATGTACAATCCATTAACAAAAACAAAAAATGAAAAAAAAACAAATGCAAACAGGAACTCATAAGATAAATGGAGGGTAAATGTTACAATTGGTGTGGGGCCAACGTTTTCACATGTCATCGTCATAGTCTTCAAAAAAAAAAAAATACTGAGATTTTAATTAAATTTACAGTAAAACGGATTTTTATAAATGATTCAGACTTTCAATGTATTTGTATGTGCGAAAACCGTATTAATAAACAACTTTTTAAGATGATTGAAATTGATTTCAAGTTCAATGCCTTTTTATTGAAAATGAAGAGATTTAATTGCACAGCTTCTACAAATCACAAAAAAACTTCGTTGTCAACACAAAAACAAACAAACTCTCCGTCTTCCGTTAAGAGAACGGAGAATGACAAAGAAAGTCTGAGGGCTTTGGCATAAAAATTAAGGATAAGATAAGAAACTAGGAAACATGTACAACTGCAGCATTGACGATTCAATCTAACTACACGTCTGTGTGAAGTAGCTGCGTATTCGTGTGTTTTGAGAGCCTCGTTTTTTGGCTGAGAGTCTGGTCTTCCAGACTAGCCTGATAGCGGCTTACATACACAATTGATCATTAGAATTCTTCAGTCAGTATTCAGACGAAGTATCATACACCACTTATGTTGTTTGTGTTAATTTCATACATGAGAAGTGGCAGCTGGGCAGCATTTTAAGGCGACTCCTAACCACAGTTTTTTGGGAAAACTTTAATGGCAATTTTATGAATTACCATGACATGGAAAAAAAATCTATCGTTCGGAGTCGATTTTAAGCAGTAGGACCAACCTCAAGCATAAAATTAACACATACAACATAAATGATGTGCGAAACTAGGTTCATAATCCTGACGGAAGGATTGTAATGACCAATTATGTATGTACGTATGTATGTATGTTGTGGAGGAAAGGCCCATATTTCTTACAGTCAGTGAAGACACCTATTGCACCATGATAATCAATATTTTTGTACCCGCTCTTCATGTAAACGATGCTTGGTTTCATCTGGGTGGTGGAACTTGCCACATATTTCATATCCCAATCGATTTATTGCGTCGAACGTTTGATGGCCGTTAAATTAAATGAAATGGTGATTTCAATTGGCCGCCAAGGAATTGCAATTTAACACCGTTGTTCTATTCTATTTAACAAAGTATATCTATTCAGTGGGATGCCGGTAAAGACAATCAGAAACAATTGAGCATTTAAAGGCGAACTTTCGTAACGTTCTTGACGAGATACTACCCCTTATACTGGAAAAAGCTTACGCTAATTGTTCCTATCGATTGAGGTACTGTTAGGTCAGCTGCGGCAGCCTTTTCTAATTGCAACAATTGTGTTTTACAACAAAAAATAGAAATTTGGCAAAAATTTCAAACCGTTTTCATTTTCTTGCATTTCTAAATTTAAATTTTTAAGTGACCCACCCTTTATATTAAAGATATGTTTTCTTCTTCTTCCATTTAATCAATTAATCTATAATAACAAATTATTGAATAATTTTATGATTTATATTAATAATCTACTAATAACAGGTCTAGGGAATGTATATGATTTAACTCACTCATGAATAATGACCTGCATATTCCATAGCATAAAACATCCTACCTGTAATAGAGAAAAAAATCACACACACACACACATTCATTAATTATATTATCGTTTAAATGTATTTGTTATTATTACTCATACTTAAACATTTTAAACTCATTAAAATAGATTTCTTAATAGCTCATATAAATATTTGAAATCAACTGAAAATGAATGAAAAGATTTATTGAACCCACATAGACAGGCTCATTTCAATAATAAATTTGATGTGAAATTTTGTCATTTCATTAGTTCGGTTTTTTTCCTCTCTTCTATTATTTTGTAAATATTTCATTAGAAAATCACAACATCATGACTTACGCATACACACACATAAGGAAATCATAAAGAATTCATGTGTGATTCTTGTGCATTTCTGAAAGTGCACTGCCAGCTGCTATCTGCCATGGAATAGGAAGAGGAGATAAAAATCACAAACGTAAATATTTTGTACTTCATAACAACAACAACTATAATAATAATAATGATGATAATGATGATGATAATGATGATGATAGTAATGTTGTTGATGATGATAATGGTGATTGTGATTGTGATTGTAATTGTGATTGTGATAATATCATCAACAATAACACCAACAATAATACGCCTGAGTAGTATTGCAAATACTCAGCAAGGACTATACAAGTCAAAAAGTGTACAGAAGTAGGAAAAAAAAAATAACAAATAACATAAGGCAGAAGAGAGAGAATCACATTAATTTGTAACAACTTGAGAATTTCTATTCTATCAAACGCATACATGTTACATACTTGTATAGGTATATTTACAGTTGTGTGCATGTATGTGTGTGAACGAATACGAGTGCACCTCCATGTGTGGCTTTATCTTTCATTTGTCAGCAGATGGCTCAGTAACCAAGGGTGTGAGTAGCTAATGTTTACAAATGTTGTTGGCAGTCGAGTGTGTAAGCTGGCGTGTATGTGTGTACGTGCATATGTGTGATTGTACTTCCTTTTTTTTTATGAGAGTTATTGTACAGCACTGTTCTTTTAAAATACGGCCACACTATGAAAGCCCAAAATATAAGCCAAGTAACAAATATTGTATTTTCTATGTTATAGACTATATTTACCGTTATTCTATAAAAATAATCAAGTTAATTGAATATATTTGTGTTGAGAAATCACAATATATGTACAGAAATCGTACAGAACCATAAACCGGTACTGTTTGTATTACAAACCCAAGCAAACAAACCAGAATTAGGAAAATTCTATGAAAACATTTTTAGAACTTAGAGGCTCTAATGCCTTTCTAAATAATAATCATCATAAAACGATCGCTTAGCATAAAATTATTAGAAGGAATAACACTCAATGAGTAAGGTTCCTTACCAGTACAATACAAAAAATTCTCAAAAAAGCAGTTGTTTCAAGACTACGACGAATGACAAGACGGATCACAATTAGAAATGAAATATTATTTCTTTCACACGGCTAAGGCGGCTGGCCTCACCTTACCACATTCAATCGAAGCAATTTTAATGCACTTTTTCGGAACGACTGGTGTCTTATCACGGTACTGACATTACGAATGTTAGTCTCAAATGCTTAATTGCAACTTTTCTTTAACGGCGCCCTACAGAAAATAGTTCAACGGTGTTAAATGGCAGCTGCTTGGCGGTCAGTTGACATTACCATTTTGGCATGAGATACGTGACAAATTGAAACTAAACACCGTTGATATCAATACCATGAAGAACGGGTACAAAAAAATTGGTTATCATGGTGCAATAGGCGTCTCCATTGACAATAATAATGCTCCATAAGCCACATCAAACAATCACTTGTAATGATTGCTTTGGCTTCTGTTTTTTACTTTTCCTTATGTTTGATGCGTCCGGTTTTTATGTGAACCATGTTTAATATATGTATGCATGCATGCAACAGTCATAATAACATTCATTTGTTTACATTTTTGACTTAAAAATTGCTCATCTTTAGACAATTCTTTTGGGTTTTTTTTGTTTGTCCCACATCGTATACACACACCGTATGCATACACAAGTAATAACTGTTTACTATCTCAATTGCATACAATCTCATTATATGCCAGTTACTATATCTACTACACTATACGACTACTACTGTGCTGTTGAGACAAGTACAATTAATGTTACTGTATATTAAGACTTGTCAAACAACAAAGCTACAACAACAGTTGTTGCAATTAATACACTCATTATGACACTACAGGTTAATTCTTGTAACACTTTAACATGCCACTTTTTTTTTTTTGTAGCAAGAATATATGGTATGAAGAGGAAGAAACTCCTGCCAAACCCCTACTGAAGTAACTAAGAAGGCTTAAAGCGCAACAGATACCAAGTTGTGAATATGTAAAGTTAAAATATGTTCTTTAACTCGTGTTGATGTGCAATTTTATACGATTATTTAATGCTTTTTGGACATGTAACAAATGAACATTTTGATGAAATAAGAACGTATAGAGCATGTAGATGCATTAACCAGTCTCTTGTAATCTAGATTTCAACCGCGAAGAAAGCGAATTTTAAAATTAAGAATTTTGAATTCATTCGAAAATATATTTCGTTTGGGAATATACCACGGAAAGGCCAGGGTCATCGCCAACTTGTGAGGAAGAGTAAAACTCAATTGGCAAAATTCTTCTCCATTACACACAATACATGTTCCCAAATGCACGTTGTTTCAAGACAACGACAGACGCCAAGCCTATCATACTAGAACTTGGCTAATCTCTTTTTAGCTAGAAAAGTCAGGAAGGTTAAGTTAGGTTAGGTTATCGAATAGCTTGCGTTTCACAGATGTAAAGTAAGCCCTATTGTATTGGTCCTAATATACTTCTGTTGGGTTTGAACTACCCCAAACTCTGGATGAAATCGACCAATACACATAGTGCCCAGATCTTCAAATGTTCTGTTTGCCAAAAACCGATGACATCTATTCTAAATATTCTCGCATAGAAGGTGTTGCATCGATTTCGTTTTCTTCACATTAAAACAGCATATGTAGCAATCCAAGCTTGTCAGTGAAATTGCTTAGGATCCCGTTAGAATTCCAGTTAGAGTGCAAAACATGCTCTTGTCTAACTCAAGTAGTTCCACAAATGGTTAAATTCTATGCTGTTTGTTCCAATTTGGAAAAGTATTCTTGTATCTCCTTTATCATCTTGCCCCCAGGCATCTCCCATCTCTTCCCTGTTAGTTCGTCTGCCTTTTCGTTCCTTCATATAACACATTGACCCGGAACCCAGTAGATGCGGGTTTTGTGTAGACGTATGCAACTCGTGAATCACCAACAAAAAAATATTTAATAAGAAAGCAGCTGTTACGTTTTAACAGTATTATCAACTACCCAGAAATCCGTAAATCTGTGTACCTTGATGATGTGTGTATTTTGTTGTTGTCTGTTTAGTTTGTTTTCATCAGCATATAGGATGTATTCCTAAGCTGTATCGTTTGTGTACTGAAATTTTGTTCACGCTTAAACTTAAATTCTTAATTAAAAGACCATTTGTTCCGTTCAAAGTACATTCATAAACACTTTGAACTTTGAGAAATTATTTAAACATGTATTACAACTAGAACTTTGATTTAACATTTGCAGCGACGTAAAATCTGTGTCATATAATATAAGGCTTGTATCATGCAAATGCAATCATCATCAACATGAATCATGATTTGCACAAACGAACCATCCGACTACTGTACACATCGATAAGACTTGTTCATGAAGGGAAATTGGAAAAAAAAACAACGTAATTTGTTACGTTTTATTTTGCTTTGCATACTTAAGGCTCCATATATGAAACCAACAACTAATAATGCATACAGATAGGGCGATAGATATCCGTACTTGTACGAAGAAAAAAAGTACCCAAACCAGAAGGAGAGTGGGAAAAAAACAGAACGAATATAAAATGAAACGCTATAAATCTCCACAGGAAAAAATTACAAGGAAAAATGAAAAACAGAAGCTAAAAACACACACATTTCTATAAACCATGAATCCAATGATAACTACGTGATGCTTAAGTTAAAACTGCACCATATATGCATACATACATACATACATATGCAATTGTGCCGCACAATATTGGCGTGCTGATGATAATAACGATCATGCATTCATGGCACACACATCAGGGTGTTACTGACAAACAAAACAGTGGAAAAAAAATCCCACCAACTGCCATTACCACTTTGACATGATATGTGTAATATTAGCGCCTGGTTTAGTTTTAAATTTCATTCATTTATACGCTTCAGCATTAATTTTTTTTCTCCTTTTTTTTCTTTTTTTCTTTCTGTGTTGAGTTTTCGTTATTGTTTACTGCAGCATATATGTAGTATGTATGTATGTATCACATTGCAGCCCACCAACTCTACAGTAACTATACATCCACTTTCCCCCGTCTTAACACATTTATCGTTTGCTTAATCTTGCGGCGACCCGTTACCACAATCAATAGCGAGCCTATTCGCTCCAGGTACAAATCGATTTGCGCGCACACAAGCTCAATCACACTCCAAAATTCCGCCCATATTTCTCCCTTTCGAAAAAGACCCCACAATCTACTGACATTAGCAAATAGAGCTATCTTTAATGGAAAACACAGTCCCTTTGGTTATGGCAAGTGAGTCACCACACAGCACCAGCATAGCTACTGTTACACCGCTATCATAAACATATACGCATGTTGCTGAGAACAATACCGGTATGAATTTTGCATAATGCATACTCTCAGATCGGCATCAGCAGTCCTATGCAAGATTACAAAAAGTTTATTTAGATAGTTAAATCAAAGATCTCACAACTAACAGAGAAGACCAATGCATCAGGTAATTGAGGCAAAAAAGTGATTCAACAATAAGAAACATACATACTTAGGTTCAAGATAGTAGAAAAAAGTTTTATAAATTTCCTAAGATAGGAACAAAGGCTTATGCCTGAAGCACTATGAAAATTCCTAATTATCAAAGAACCTTTGACTATCATAAAAAAATAAATATGTCACATATTAATTGACAATCAAACATCAAAAGAGCCGCAAAAAGTTTTGAAAATTTTGTAGTCCACAAAATTACGATCTATGTTGCTATTGTTTGTGGAAGTACTACCTATACGTTTCGGATCCAGCAAATAATGATCATCTCATTTGTATATGGATACGCCCAATTTTACTGCAAAATTCAAGCTGCCCACAATATCCTCATTAGACCAAAAACAATATTATTTATGGGGCCCGCGCCGTGAATAATCTGAGGACAACCTGGCAATTTACGCACTCTCTGCGATTTTCCGAGCTCCAAATCAAACATTCCACGTACTCACATTTATCCCACCGACCTTTTTTGGTCTGGGAACAAAATAGAAACCATACACTTTCCTTTATGCGCACTCACCACGCAAAACTCAGTTCACAGCGAAGACATGCTGGTTCGATTCAGCACGAAAGTTTTCCTGAGAGGCAAAAGAACACTATACAGAAAGAAAATACCTGTTAATAAAATGGCGCCGGCATAAATAAGATACGCCTTCCACTACATCAATGCTGGAAGCGCAGATACCTCAACGTCAATTCGGAACAACCACATTTATTCGAAAGTCTAAGGAGGAAAAAATCGAGATTTATGAAAAGAGCCAATTGAGATATGCGGAGAAAAAAGATAAATAATAACTGAAAAAATCGTAATCGAAATCAACTATATATAAAATAAGATCCCCCGTAGTTGCAAGAATGAGAAGGTAAAAGCTGTAAAGGACTTAATTGAGATTAATATGGGCCAGGCTGCAATAGGCCGATACCCGTCCAACATCAATAAGCAAACAAATTAATAAAAACAAGAGAATATATTGTCGCCCTCCGTCGCGAAAATTATTTTTTCTCAAAAGAAAATATTGCTAGCTACAAGAAACCTTGAATGACCACAATTACACAGCTATATCCACAAACTCGACTATCAAAAAACAGAATTCCAAAAAAATTCTTGTTTCATATATATGTAATGGGTGGCTCGAGTTCTTCGCCGACCTCTTCTGGATAAAGCTGTAATAACAAGATAGGAAAAGAAGTAGGATGCCGCCAATCGAGTCCAATAAGGAAATAGGGCAAAAATTTTAGACATATCATAACATCCACACTAAATAACTACCATGACGGAAAAAGACAAAGAACTAACGAGGATAAACCTTTATAACGTTATTATACATATTTGCAATCCAAATAGTAACATACATAAATCGTGCGGTGAAATTTCTAGAATCCCGGACTTCCTATTAGTTGGCTGACTATAATCTACCTATCTTTGCTCAATATTTATAGTGAATCAGTACTCCAGAAGATAAATCATTTCCACGGCGGGCACATGGTATAAGCCTCAACAAACATATATATTTCTGAGATCATATCGATAATTTATGCACGAAAATGAGAATCAGAAAAAAGTCCACAAATAAATAAAATCGAGCACTCAGATTTAAGATAACTAACCGTAGATAATCAAGCCCTTCATACAAAAAGCCATCACTACAATTATATTAAAAATTTGAGAAAACCGTAAATAAAATCTCATGCCAAGCCCCAAGATGTGTGTGGTAGAAGTCTTCAATCAAAAATATAAAAAACAAAAATCATATCAGGCAGTGCCCTAAACCCACAAAAAACAGGTTAAAGTCGTCCAATAAGACAGTTAAAACAGGATAACGCAACACAGGAAAATTTGCCGCTTGTAAAAGGTTTCAATCTGCAATGTCGAAGGAAAATCGCGCAGACAGCCATTATTTTATACATTATTAGAATAATGCCGATTCGAGAAATATTGCATCTAGCGAAACTGTATTATTATCGGTGTGACACCAAAAAGATCGAGAGAACTTACGTCGATACTATCCTTTACATGTAAAATAATACAAATCCACTATATAACTAGGATGCGTCTTGCACAAAGTGGTGCACATCAAACTTTTTTAATTACCCCAATGTTTTAAAAAATTGCATGTTAACTTTGATATAATGATTAATTGTTGTAAAACGCAATTTCTAATTTTTTTAAGAGAAAAATTAATTTTATTTCGGCCAGTCAATAAGAAATCGAGATACCCATGCCCAGAATGGTAAAAAAACCCTCACAAAGCGTCAAAAACATAAAAAAAGAAACCGAGTTCGTTCATTAAGATGAAAAAAACGCGCTTCATTCAAAAAACATGATATATAAAACCGGAATAAAACAAGAATATGTAGACTCAACCTTACTTTCCTCATAAGGAAACTAGGTCTGTTCACACACGACAATCATTCGGCCTTAAGAAATAAAAAGCCCTTAATATTATATGCTTTATTAATAGTCATGATACTACTCTAGCTCGAAAACTTCAAGACACAAAAAAGTCCCTAAATTAAATGATACAGAAAAACACTCCAGAGGCACCCATTAGAAATCGAACACAAGACCAAACAAATGGTACAAAACAAGCTTTAGCATTGCCATCTGGATATAAATAAAATTCCTCAAACAAAAATAGAAGTAAAAAAAACAGGAATAAAAATTAATAAAAATGGCTATTTAAATGCGAAGCTAGATTATAGAAGAAAAGTTTTTAAATTACATCTATATAGTAATAAATTTAGATCTTCATTTATGAGGAAATGAATCCTAATGATGAGCTTTAGATTACTACAGAAACCCGCTTCTCAAAATCCCTTAAAAAAAAACAATTTTTCTGAAAATTTTTGCCGCAATGTATATGCTTAAAATAAACTTTCCTAAGATGTCGGTAAAATCTTTTGATTGTTTAATAATAAGTACCACCAGATAAAACCTCAAGATAACCTATACAAATCCCTATTAAAAATTTGTAAACCCCACCCCCCACCCACACCCGCGCACGAGAAAGGTTCATGAACCCTATTAAACATTCTTATTTTGTCGATTAACCCTTACATTCGTAAAAAGGCCCCTTTCCAAATAATTCTAAAAGTCCACAAGCGATCGGTGTGTACATATATTTTGAGTGTCATTCTAAAATAAAAAATACCAAAAAGTGTTTGCGCATTTTATAAGTAAATCAAAAGTTATGTTCCACTTAACAAAACCACATCGAGAGAGCAAAAAATAAAAAAAATATCATACCTCTGAGTCACACAAGCAAAAAAAGAAAGAAATAGATAAATAAACATAGACTATTATATAAATTTTTAACCCTGGTCGTAAAAAGTATTGGATGAAAATTAACGGTTGAATTGGCTCCAATTTTCAAGAACAAGACCAGTGGGTACTTTCTTTTTGTTACGCCACATTAAAAAAACGATTCTTGATAAAAGGATTGTCTTTCTTTTTCCTAAAGCAAAATTATTAAAAACTTTTTCAAAAACACAATAATAAGAATTTAAGAAATTAAGCTTTGTGTAAAAATCCGTTTAATGGGAAAAGTAAATTGGGGAAAATTATTTTTACATTAATTTTGCCCTTGGTGAATAAAATTAGGGTGAACTTGGGTCCCTGTCAGATAAATACCAAACACGAGAAACTTTGTGTAATACACATATAGCATGATACAAATGTGCAATGTTAGGAAACAAGTTTGCATTACAGTTTAAAAAATTCAAACAGGAAACGACCCCGAAATGAATTCCTACAAAGATCGCCATTATAAGCCTAATTTTTTAGGTTGAACCCTTTTGCCCTGTTTTTCCCCAATACATACCCCTTAATTGGTCACAACCCAAATCGATACAACAAACGTGGCAAACACCGCTAATGTTTTTGTTGATTCACATTATAAAGAAATGTAAAAGCGACCTACAGTAATTCCGACTCTCGAAAACGAAAAACCCAGACCTTTTTTCTTTTTTCCCGAAAAAATAACCCTTTCTTCATGGAAAAAAAAAGTTGTGCGTTTTTAAATTTTATATTTCCATGTCCCCCTTTGCGAAAGGAAATTTGGCCCACCAAAAGAAATTCCTTTTGCGAAGAAAAAAAAAAAAAAAAAAAAAAAAACCAAAAAAATTTCTCCGGCCCGAAAAATAAAAATTTTTGTTTGGATACTTTACCCTAGCCCCCTTTAATTAAATAAAAAAATAAAAATTTCCCGGGGGGGTTTAGCCCCCCCCCCAATCCAGAACGAAATTAACAAAAAAAAATTTAAAAAGGCCTTTGAAAAAAAAGTTCTTTGAAAAAAAAAAAAAAATCCTGGCCCCCTTGTTGGGGTTCCAAAAAAAACAAAAAAATGCCCCCAATTAAAAAACAAAAAAAAGAAATGTTTGCCCACCGGGGCCCGGGAAAAAAATGGTGGCAAAATGAAAAATTTTTAACCAAGTGGGGACTAAAAAAAAATTTTTTTGTTGCCTTTTCCCCCATTTTTTGGGGTTTTTTTTTTGGAAAAGAAAAAAAACCCTTTTTTCCCGGGGAAAAAAAAAAAAAAAATTGCCATAAAACCCAAATCAAAAACAAAATTAAACCAACTTTCCGAAAAAAAAGGTAAAAAAACAAGAAAACCCCGAAAAAAAAATGGGGGTTAGAAAATTAAGTGGGCACCAAAACCTCTATGAAAAAAAACCAAAAAAACCCCACACCCACGGCCAAAAAAAAAAAGGAAAGGTGGGGGGGTTTTAACTTGGCCCCCCAAAGAGCCCTAGAAAAAAACGGTTTTTCCGAGGGGCCCCAAAGCCGGAAAAAAAAACAATCCCTTCCAAAGAAAAGAAAACAAATTGTTCCTTAAACAAAAAACCTTTTTTGCCGGGAAAAAATTCTGCCTAAAACGAAAACAAAA
>QOCX01001727.1:602-15094 GCA_005959815.1 Sarcophaga bullata | reverse complement strand
ATACAACCGACTATACTATGGCGTCTTCAAAGGGTGCACATATATCATGATGAGTTTATTGTTTATTGTTGTATATTGTTGAGACAGGCAGAAAGAATTCGAATAAAGCTCAGATAACCTCTTGCCAGATAATGCGTTCATATAATGATGCGTTCAAACGGAATAAAGAGAACCAGCTTACTTAGAACTGCTTCCACGCATATTCGCTTAATTCGTTATAAAATGTCATCAACCAAAATGATGAAAACTTCGGGCATTGGAATGCCAGCAATGGTATCAAGCATAACACGCATGGGTTATTCACCTTACAATCTGGATATGTTTGCGAAAGTTATTGAAGAGTTTTCTCTTGGAGTAGATCTTACATTTTGGAAATTCTTGATCGCTTGAGATTCCTTTCACCAAACCTTTCTGAAATTGAAAAAGTGATGAGTTAGCACCTTTTTGTCCGGCACGGAGAGGTGTCTGATAACTGGTTTTCAGCGTTTAATTTATATCAGGCTGTAGTGTTCTTAAAACACTGCAGATACAAAATTTCATACCCTGTCTAAGCAAAATAGAATACATTTGGTTATCGAAGACATTTTCCATTGAAATTAAGATTACAGCTGGCCAATTAGCTTCCAATACAAGTTATATTATTATACACATTCATACGTAATTTTTTTTTCAATTCCAATTTCGAATTTTCATTGCTTTAGGCTTGAAAACAATTTAAAAAAAAAATTTTTTGTCCTGAAGTCATAAAATTGATTTGATTATCAACCATCATCAATTCCTTACTTTGTTCAATCTCTAATGCACTAGATTTTAAATCAATGACACTCCATATGACTGTGCTGCCATATAACAGAATATTCAAAACTCAAGTTTATAAATATTACCGGAAAACATACAAATCACATACAAATCACATACGAATATCATCCACTGGCCGGCCCAAATAGCAACTGTTTAATAAATAATAAATTTTGTGTATGAAATAGGAAATGTTTGAGCAACAATTTCATTTTGACGATACCAATAAATTTATGGTATATTGCCGGCAATGATAGAAGGACAATAGTTGAATAAAATGTAACTGAAACTATTCATTGAAAAGTCTCACTGGCATCGAGATTGATATGAACTTACGAGCTATTCAATCATTTTGTTGAGTTTATTTTCAATGAGAGCCTGTAAATTTATTCAATTCACATTAAATGTGTGGTTATGTTCAATATTAATAAAGGCCTTGGCGAAGAGAATGGGAATGTGATTGTGAATGTTATCGTCATCATCAGTAGTGGTGTTAACAGTAGCCAAATTGATTGGCACAAATCAATTTCACACATACAAATGAAGATTATTTTAAAGAGAGAATGTGTATATAAATGTATTGTTGTGTTGAGGCATAATATTCATAATAGCATGGGAAATATTCAATTGATAGTTGGACTCTTTTTTAGGATAACATGTAGAAAGAAAAACTGTTCTAGTTTTAAAGTCTGCAACAGTAAAATACAATAAAAATGTGGTAAAATATTCAAAGGAATTTTTCTTAAAAGATATGAATTTTAAATCTACTACTTAGTAAATAAAACTTCAGACTAAGAGCCTATAATTGGCTTTAAGAGCCTATCGTTTGACGGAAGGTGCATTAAAACCTCAAAGTTAATTGTGAAGTTGAAATAGCTTCTTTGCTATTCCATAAAATCTCAAGATAATCTTGTCTGTACTCAATCTAGGTTTCAAAGGATTTATTACAGCCTCTGTATATCTATTGTACTGCTTTCAGCCTGGCTCGTTATCGAGATATTTAAGCATTTATTCGCTGCTAGTTCGGTTAAATAAATTTCTTGGCACCTAACCGCCAAAGCTTTTTAAAGAATTTTTTTCTTAGTAAATTCAACCCATCAAATATGCTTTCTGTGACCTGTTGCGATTTTGTAGCGTGTTCCAAAATATCATTGCTTTGGAACTATATGTAGTTTATTGGCTAAAAACTAGGTCAAGTGATTCTCAGCAACTCTATGTCACAGCTTACTCATAACAGCTTATTTGTCAATCTGCTTTCATTCTTTGTAAAATGTCATCAACATTGGTTTGGAAAAAACAAACCAAAAGGATGTAAACTTCGGGCATTAGAATATCAGCCATAGAATTATGAATATCACTCATGGATTTATGACTCATTGTTAGCAACCTTGCTCTACCGTTTTCAAAATCTTCGGCTTATTACAGTTACATGAATTATCTGACATTTCATTCTGATTCCCATCACAGATCTGATTTTTTAAAGTGAAATAATATTTTCTGTTAAGGATATATTGTATGAATTACCAAAAGTATGCACTGTGGTGCTATATTTTTCAAATGATATTTCCTCAGTTATATATTGTAACATTTGTTGGTTAGTTTTTCTCATGATTATTTGTTTGTTATTTTATTTGTTGTTTTGCTAAATAATAAAATAATCGATATAAAAGTCATATATTTTTATAAGTCATCATCATCATCATCATCATCATCATCAATCATCATGGAAAAATATTATTATTTGGTATGTAAATTAGAAAAAAACTAAAACTGATACATGCTCACATACATGATGTAAATAAATTGATGAATACGAATATGAATAATAGAAAAAGACATGTTTCACATCAGAATATATGCATATAAACAGTGAAGGAGCAAAATAAAAACATTCTCATTGATTTGTTTAACGCTTGCAAGAATAAATCCAAGGTCTGTCAGTAAAGTGATTTGACCATACGATTTTATTTATTATTCTTGCCTATTAAAACAATATGTAGGCAATTTAATAAAATATTAGCAGAAATATCCTACTTCAAGTAAGTCCAAAAGCAACACTTCCATTAGATGAGTTCAGGTTAAATTCAAGATTACCTCCTAGCTCTGTTCTGCCTTCAATTCTTTTTCTAATTTTTACTAAACGATCTCTTCTATCTGACTTCTAATCCCATCTACTCATTTGCAAATGACAGCAATATTTGTCTTTTAAATTCGTTCAATCACAGGCTGAGCCCTTTGCTGATTGAGGCGAGAAAGAGTAAAAGGAATGACTCACATCCGATCTGCAGTAAATTTCAGAATGAAATTGAGTGAATAGGATAAGCTTTAATGCATGAATGACGCAATGCTATTTACTGACACACAGACGTAATAATATGGCTTCACCTGGAGTTATGCTTGGTCTAATTATTAAGGAGTCCGAAGCTTTTTATGTTCTGGTCATGAAAATACAATGTGACGGAATCCGTGTTGAAAATAACGAATTAAAGTGCCTCGTTTACCTTAAGAGGCAGCAAGAAATGCTTCACTTCATATTCTGATATCCTTACTATTTACATCATTTATATTCTCCGCCTGAGAATGGAACAAAACTCTCACCTCTCATGTATGGCGGTACCTTAAAGTCTATTTTGAGACTTCCTCGACCGCATACAAGAGAGAATGCAGGTGATAATTAATGATGACTGACATGTCTTTTCAATGTTCTATCGCTACTAGCAACGGATTCTGATCTAGCGGATTAAAAGAGACTAATTCTCATTAAGAAATCTTCAGCGTAGTCAGTAAGATAGTGGTAATGGCTTGGTTAGACGTCAGGCCACAAGTTCAAAGCCGCAATTAATTAAATATTGCCAATAGGCGACCTTCCTCTCAACAGATTTCTGGCAACTGCCATGAAAACTTTCTGAAAAAACTGGCGTTCGCAGTCGACTGTAAACTGTAGGTGCCGTCACTCATATATAAAATTAACTAGTCGCCGTAGTCTAGTAGGTAGTGTTTGAGCTTATCAGACCTAAGGCCACAGTTCAAACCCCCAGACCAACAACAAAACGAAGTATGAATAAATATTTCTTCTGCAATTTCCTCTCAGCAGATTGTCAGACTGCAGATGTCGTTCGGAATCGACTTTAAACTGTAGGTCCCGCCACTCATGTATAAAATTAACACACACAACATAAGTGGTGTGAGAAGCTAGGCCGTAATCATGACAGAAGGGTTGTAATGGTCAATTATGTATGTGTATGTTTAATTTAATTTCCATATTATTTTGAACAATATTGTATGATGATGAATTTATTCTTTTAAGTTTTTTGATTTGTTTTTATTTTTAGATTTTTGTAAGGCCGTTTGTTAAGTTGTTTATAAATCGAAAAACCTTTGAATGGTAAAATGAAAATTAAAAAATTATGATTTTTTTTAACTTTTAATCACCATAATTGTGTCCCTAGGCCGATACTTAAGTTTCAATTTATGTGTTCAGAAATTCTATAAATAAATACCTCCATAAATCGTTAGGTCCTCATCGAGGATCCCTCGTATATATGTTATGAATAGATTTTTTAAATCATGGGATTTGTGTATTTTATTACAAAATATTATACGTATTTTCCTCGCTCAAGTATTTTTCTATTTCTAATACCAGATGATTTTGAAATACATTTGACTAAATACGGCTACAACTCAACAACACAGGCATAAATAGAAAAAACAAATACAAATACATCTATACAGATATATATATATACAGATATACACTTGTAGAATTATCAATTTATTTATAAAAAAAATAATAAAAAAAGGAAATAAAAATATTGTTTTTGTAAAATAAAATTCACAAAATATTGTATACAAGAATACATTGTATATGTGTGTGTGTGTAGTAGATACGTATGCAATATAAATAAAAAAAATAGAGGTATTTTCATTGTATTGGTAAATAAAAATAAACAAATATTATGTTTCATATACATACACACATACACATGTATGTACCAATAAATTGTGTCTGTTTGTATGTTTTGTTGTGTATTAGTACGTATGTATTCGATAAAAACATGTTGTCATTACACATCGCAGTGCATATAAAACAAACTATTGTAAAACTTTGTTAAATTGTCATTTAGTTGGTATAGAGAAAAAACAAAAACATAAATAAATAAATACAATGACAACAACAGCAATAACAACAAAATCCATAAAATAAATATACATATACAATGACACACACACACACAACCACACACACTTATAGATACATGTATTAGCATTGTATTCCATATTGCAAACCATAAAATATGTTCATATATGAGCAAATAAATAAATTCGATGGAGCATTAGAAGCTATTAATAATTTCAGGAAAAAACAACAACAAAATAAGCGAAACGAAAATTTAGACCGGCTAAATCGAATTGTTTAATAACCTACGACACACCAAAAATTCGCATATGAAACAGTGAAACGGAGAGCTATTTATTGTAAAGCCAAACACGCTATTAAACTCAATACACCGAAGAACTAATACACAAGCAAATAGAAGCTAACTCTGCTAATGTGATTTGAATAAGCCCCTTATAAATATGGTAGCTCGATTAACAACCTGGATTTTGGGCATTTCTATTGTGCAGTTTATAGTTTTAGAGCAAGATGTGAACCGTAGAAGTTAAATTCGGAACAATTTTCTTTTTTTCAGTGTCAAAACATATTTACCTAGCACAACCACTACACCATGTTGACTTACGTATTATAGTCACATTAATGACGAAAGCCGGAATAGGATCTTTCGACAGTAGACATCGCAAGATAATAAATTTATTTCCTCTTAACCTTTACACACATATGCTAACAATTGACATTCATTCGTATGCATTCATGAATTGAATTGAATTGAATCTCCATCCTGTGTACCAAAGTGAAGTGGTTTGGGAATCACTTACGAGGTTTCATTGATCGGTGTTTTACCGCTTAGAACTTTTCTATCTCTATTGTCTGAATAAACATTTAATTTGTAACGATTTGAAGATTTAAATCGTAACGAAATTATAAGAAATAAAATTTAATAACTTTGCAATACAACGCATATGAACAGGAGGGATCTTAACGTGTCATAGGTAAAAATAGAGATTGACAAGTATTCTGAGAGGTAAGTATGTAAAGCTGACCTTTTAATTCGTTAAGCAATTCGCAAGTTTCTGTTAGAATGGTTCCTCTTGAGGATGTTTACGGCTTGCATCGACGTCTAGCTCTTGCAAGTACCACTCTAGCGCTGGGTGTGGGATGTTTTCTATAGGTGTGCCCTATCTACCCATTTTTTCGGTTCTTCTATCGAGTTGTTATTGTTTTGATTGTTTTGCATCAGAGTTCTTCACCAATGATAGCACATAGTCACTAAATTTTCATTATGCATCGCGGGCAATTGGGTTTTTATGGCATTGTGTGACAAGCCAGATTTTCAAACTCAAGCATTATTTTTTGTATCGTAGATGGCTACCCAGATATGTTAAGCTGATAGTATCAACTAATTCGCGAATTTGTCTCAGCAGATTTCTGGCAAAATCTCAGAGAATAAATAAAACTGTCATGAAAAGTTTATCGAAAAAATCTGTCGTTCGAAGTCGACTTTAAACTGTAGGTCGCTACACTCATTTATAAAATGAATACACACAACATAAGCGGTGTGCGAACGTATGTTGTAATTCGAATTGAAGGCTTGCAATGACCAATTAGGTATGTATGACAGGCGAACAAGTTCAAACTAAAATAGGCGCTATAATGGCGATACGATTGGATTTGTAGGAAATCAATTTCGAGGTCGTTATCCTGCTGAATAACTTACTAAGCAACATGTTTTCCTTAACGAATTGCAACATTGTATCATCTGATATGAATTTATACACAAAGTTTCTCGTAGTATTGGTATTATGACAGGACCAGCTACACACCATAAAATATTATTCCAACAACGGACAAAATTAATGTAAAAAATCTCTCACCAATAATCCCATTTAAAACGGACTTTTTAACACACAAAAGCATTATTAACATAAAATTAAACTTTATTAACATATTAATTGTTGTTTAGAAAAATTTAAAATAATTTGTGCTTAAAACAGAAAAAAGAAAAAAACATCAAATCCTTTTTAGATCAGAATCGTTTTAATGTGAGCTAAAAGAAAGTCCCCCTGAATATGATTCTTTGAAATTGAAGCAATTCACAGTTAAATTCACATACATTAACGAAAGGAAGTATAAAAACTTTATAATTATGTATACTTAAATATTTTTTCTCTTCTTTTTTTTTATAATATTTTTATGTTGTTCTTGTTGCCTTTGTAGCTGCAGTGAATTTATTCCACAGAGAACTTTTATTTTGAACACTCAAACAAATATTACAACACAGTCGAAGTAGGAGACTTTTAAAATTATGGAAAGGGCCTACACATGTAAGTGTAATCGAAATAAGAATTATAATAGAGTATGATGGTACTGTGTGAAATAGGTTACAAATCCTTTTAATAGGATTTGTTAAACTGAGGTTACCTTGACTACAAAAGATTTTGAACCGGAAATCAAAGAAAGTAAATCTGTTTCCTTAAGGCGAGAGAGCAAAATAAAATCTGTTAGCTTCTGTAAATAAACGGATTAGCGAAAATATTACTGTAAATATAATATTAACTTCTTTAATTTAAAAATTTTTTTTAAGTAGATTTTTAATCGCATCATAATTATTTCTTTTTTTTTTTTCTTCTTTATTTTTGAATTCATCATTACAAAAATGTATTCTCTGCTGTTAATGGCTAGAGTGCATATGTTAAATAGACTTTTTTGGTTTTGAAGTTTTACGACAAACTCAAAATAATAACAGCAAAAAAAAAATTAAAGAACTTTTTTTCCTTTTATAACTCTTCATACAGAATACTCAAAGATTTTGTTTAAGCATATTAAAATGTTCTTTTGAAAAGAAAGTTTCAAACGAATGTAAATTCATGTTTCACATACACACCAGACTGCCATATGCAGACATTATAAGCCGAAAATAAAAATAAATTTTTATTTCTTTTAATTAAAAATAAAAAAGAATGCGTTTAAAATATATATATACGCAGTTAAAGCAATTATATACAATGGAAAATTAAAATAGAAAATAAATCCAACAATTAGGAATTCTACAATAAAAGACCATATTGGTTGTATTCTGTTATCCACAAGTACTAAATGTACTGCAACCAAACGATTTATTCAAACTGCCTAGCCTAATGAACCTTAATGCATACTGTTCAGACCTTAACTGTTTCTTCTTAAAATACATTGGCTTAGGCATGTGATCGTTCGTGTTTTGCTTGCAGACAGTCCTACCCTGCATAAATCTCCTTTCAATTTAAAATTCTCGGTAAGAGAGCCATTAACTATCCCCTTAGAATCGTATTGTTTGACGTCGAAACCATTCGTCAAAACTCTGATCAGACCATATTTGTGCGGCTCCAAAACTGGCCGCAGCGACTCAATACTGAAGAAGATTCACAAAAACAAGTCGACTATAAGGCAGCCAACAATAGACCCCATACATACATACGTAATTGGCCATTGTAATCCTTCAGTCAGGATTACGTTCTAGCTTCTCACACCATTTAAGGTGTGTGTGTTAATTTTATACATGAGTGGCGGGTACTACAGTTCAAAGTCGACTCCGAATGACAGATATTTTTGAGAAATTTTTCATGGTAATTTTATTTACTTTCAGAGTTTTTGCCAGAAATCTGTTGAGAAAAATCCGCCGAAGAAATAATTTCTTTCATATTTCGTTTTTGATGTCTGACCGGGGATTCGAACCCTGGCCTTTCATCTAATAAGCCAACACACTACCTACTAGACTACGGCGACTTCATCAATAGTCCCATAAGGAATCATATTTCTGCCACAATGTATCAGATCGGTATACCTGCAAAGCTGATAAGGCTATGCAGAATGACGTTGAGGAACTCCTGCAGCTCCAGCAAGATAGGAATGAAACTCTTCGAATCTATTGATACAAGGTAATTCCATTTCATGCGATCTCTTTAACTTCGTCATGAACAGTGTTCTGCAGAAAGCGGAAGTGCAACGCCATGGTACTTTTTTTCAAAAAGGTGTCCAGGTACATGAGTACGCTGAAGACATTGACATCACAGGATGTACTAAGAGAGATGTTACCGTGGCCTTTACTGCTATTGAATGACAGTAAATGAGGGCAATATAAAGTATATGCTGTCGACAAGTAGGAACATGCATCATATTGGATACCAAATTACTGCCGATAACTATACTTTTGATATAGTCAAAGAATTTCTTTATCTTGACTCCACCGTTACCACAAAAAATGATGTCAGTAGGATCACCCTTTGCCAACAGGTGCTTGTTCTATGGTCTCAATACACAACTGCATAGCAGAGACCTCTGTCAAACAAAAAAAAAAATTAAACCCTATAAGATCGTCATCCTACCCGTGCTTCTTCGTGGCGGAAACATAGCATGGACGCTATCAAGCACCAATGCAGTAGCCTTGAGAGTATTCGAGAGAAAATAGCGGAATTGAGGAAGCTTTGTCATCGATTGATATGACCAAAGGCACGCAAGAAGTAAAGACGCCCAGAAGAATGTGTTAAGACAGGAAGAAATACGGTTAATCGGGTTGTTAATGAATAATTAAGTAAGTAAGGAAGAAAGTACCCTTCAATAATGTTCGAACCGATATCAAATATTCCTATCCTTAGACAAGTTTCAGTTTATTTATTTGTTTTTGTGTGTTTTTTTTTTTTTTTTTTATTATAACTTTCGTTCAGTATCTACTTGTTTTATATTACTTTTCCTTGTATCGCTGGCGCTAATTGTGATCTTAAATATCCTAATTGACTTAAATTTTGTATAAAACTTCTCTTTTTGTTTTATTTTTTTTTTGCTTTTGTTTTTGTTATTGTTATTGTTTTCTTTTGTTTGATACACTTAATTAATTATCGTTTTTAAGTTGTTTGTATTCGAGAAAGTACCCCCAACCATTTCATTGGAATTATTATTTATCGTGTGTATTGTTTTTGTTTTTTTTTTTTTTTTTTTTCGGTCTTTATCATGTGTCATTTCTAGGACCATATAGTTGTAGTTGTTGTTTTCTTGCTTTTTCTACACTAATTAAGCACAACATTTTTCCATTAATCAAATTAGTTTTTCGTTTCGTTTCGTTTTTCTCCATACAGAGGAGAGTATATTTCATTTACATTCCATTGTCTTTAAATTATAAACGCATTACGACGTATAATTACTCATTTTGCTTTATTGTTTCAGGTTGTAGCGGGGTGTTGGTGTTCTTTTTAACAACAACCATGGTTGGAGTAGCATTCTGTTAGAAAATATTTTGTATCAGTATCAGGGAACTTCATTCATTCACTTGGTACCTAGAAACAGAACATAAAAGATTTTTAATTTCCCTTGTATACGCAAAAGCGTGTATGTTTTTATAAAAAATATTAAAAGGAAAAGAGGTACACGATGATTCCCACGCATTCCGAATAAAAATTCGTAATGTTGAATGAGGTTACGACAAAGTCAATGGTCTCGTCATTCAGTTCCAATATTAGAACCTCTGACGAAAGCAAAGAATTATTTTCACGCCTATAAAGACTAACCTGATAGAAATAATTTCTGCTAGAATACAAAGCTTCAGCTTTAAATTATTGTTTAAACTAGCCATGCAATATGGCACAGGACAAAGAAATCGATTATACCTCAGCACAAAGAGTTTCAACGGCATTTGAGTCCCGAATATGCAAATACTATTCGGAATACTCCTGATAGAGCTTCAGCTGAAAGAACATTACTTACTAGACTATAGCGATTTCATATCGATAGACTGTATAATTAAATGCCAATTTCCTTTAAGGCCAATGGTAATAAGGTAGATGGAATAGAGAAAGAAGAGGGTAGGAACTACTACCCAATGTGGAGTGGTGTACAGCAGAAAAAGGAAATATGGCAACGTAAAGCTTTTCATGACACAGTATTCTGAAGTCAAGGCTACTTTTTGAAAGTATTTACACAAAATGGAGAAATGTAGCTCATCGTATAATATTAAGGATCAAGAGGCATTAATTGGTGTTGTAAAACCCTTCTTCTTTCGGTGTAATTGATGGAAAAACGAGCCAAAGGCCATGGGACTAAAAATTGGATATCAAACGCCAATAACCATTGCAAAGACGATGATAAAAGAACAAGAGAACTGGAAATTTGTCGCAAAATTTTGTGTGGAAATTTCTGATAGAGAATGAGAAGATTATTGATAATTGAAAAGCAAGCTTTTATGTAAACAATAAAAATTGTAAGACAAAATGGCAGCCACCACGAAGCAATGCAGAAATGCTACCAGGATTGTTAAACAGCCAAAGGAAACTAAGGTTGTTTTTAATCATCGAAATTATTAGAGCATTTAGGAAGTGCAAACAAACATTTTCCTCTCCTGCCAAAACCAAAACTATATATAATATCTGCCCCTTTCTGAAGAAATGCACCACAATGGATAAAAATTATAATTAAGCACTACGGCAGAGGTTTGTCGTTTATGGACTGATCCTGCCACATTAACAAATGTTTCTACCTTACGATAAATACAATTAAAGAGCAAAGGTCTTGTTAATTGTAATTGTTTTTAAAGTTATTTGCCTGAATCGTATTTATTAGGCATTATTCAGTTGAATGGTTTTTTTTTTATTTGTTTTATTGTTTGTTTGTCTATGCTTGACTTTATGCGAAAATCAAAATGAACTTTTGTGATAGGCCACAACAACAAAGAAAAACTCATTTGGTTTCGTTTCTAACAAAACCTAGGATTTTAAAATGTTATTTTTATCATTTCATAAGAATGTTTATGAAGGCATAAAAAGCCTCGAAGAATTGATTTGAAAAACAAATGGATTTGTGACTGGTTTTATTATTTACCTATTATGGGCATGGAATTAAGGCATTGAATTTTTTTATATTTTAAATCACAAAACATTTTTCTAAATCGTACGTTCATGTTGGATTCCAACGGTGCCAACTTAAATTATTGAAGCTGTTTGGTTCACCAGCACACTGATAATGTTCAGACAAATATTTTCTCCAGAAAATATGCATGGCCGACTAAAGAGCCAATGGAATGATTTTTCGTGTTGAAAAGGGTCATCAATCAGGATCAGTCGTGGTTTGATGGAGTGTCTCTATCCGATGAAAAAATTATTGTCGCGCAGAAAACATGCACGGTCAACTAAAGATGCAATGGAGATGCCAGCTCACTCTTCTAAAGAACAGCTTCCATCAGGTCAGATTTGAAGCTGATAGACTACAAATTCTGAATTGTTTTGGAGGATACGATTTCCTGCAAAATATACGACAGAGTGGATACGACAGAGTGGATACGTGCAATCAGGATTTTTTTTACAGATTTTTCTCGTCACTGTAAAAAGTTTTATTCGTTTATAAAACTGTAGAGTACTGAAGGATAACAAATTTTGCATAATCGGTGTATTAAGAATGTTGTAAGTGAAGTTCACTTACCACGTTGATGACCCGGAAATACAATATCAAAGCAAAACTTCAAGCCACAAAATGCGAGATATCATATACAATTATTTGGTATTAGTTCAGCCCTATTCAGACTGAGGAAAGACAAAATTGTGTTCTATCTCCGGCCTTATTTATTTCCTTACGTAGCAAGGCTTTTTCGAACTAGGGAAACTAAAGGGCGTCGACTACACAGAGGTCCATCTATTGGACTAAGGAGAGAAAACTGGATTCTGTACAGGCAAACCTTCATATTGTCTGAACAATCGTAGCGAATGTTGGACCGTAGTCTAGTAAGTAGCGTGGCGGCTTATTAGACGTGAGGCCACGATTCAAACTCCAGGCCAGACATTTTTAAAACAAAACAAAACGAAACGAAACAGCGAATTTCTGACAAAAACTCTGAGAGTAAATAAAATTCTCGTGGGGAGCTTCTCACAAATCTGTAGTTCGAAGACGACTTTAAACAGAAGACCCCGCCACTCATGGACACACTCAACATAAGTGGTGTGAGAATCTAGAACGTAAAAAATTATGGAACTTTATTTGTGGCATACATCACAATATCATACTGCACACAATTCAACATACAATATGTCTTGCAATTGAGCATTTTGTGTATACGTATGTCTGTAAATCATGGAATACACAAAGAAATTGTTGGCTAAGCAAACTTTTAAAACAAATATCCTGTGATATTATGTTCACAAAACAAGGATTTTAAGTGGCTGTAGGAAAACTTGAACCTGAACTTTATTGTTTCACAAACGTTTATTGCTTTTATAGTTTAGTTTTGTTGTGTTTTTTTTAATTTTTTTTTTTTCAAATTATCATCATTATGATTACAATGATGTTGAAAATTTATTTTTCCATAACAATTTCAGTTGTACTCCCTTGGCCTTACCAGGAAAATTGTAACACATTTTTAACAGAAAGTGTGTGTGCAAGGTATGACAGTAAATGATGTTATATACGTATTTATTATACGAGGGTCGTCTAATTTATATTTATTTAAAGCTTAAAATTATTATGCCATATAAAATCTACAGCCAAATGCCACAAGCAAGTTTCGCTGAAAAGTTAACATAAGTTAGTGCTAGCAGTGCAGTAATGCTATTTAGAGCATCTTGTATTGGAGCAGCGCTCTCAATTTCACCCCGGAAATTTTGCTTAAGTCTTCTACTGTAGACTCTATTGTAATAATTTTACGATGGGAACTGTATGTATGCAGACTAGTTGAGGAACTATAACAAAAATTTACGTTTCTGTATCTTAACAAATCATGGTTTTTTAAATGTTAATGAACGATCCGCCACCGGTTAAGTTTCAGTGTCCAGTCTGCTATCAGTTGAACACATACAGTGAGGGACTGTTAACTTAAACAGGAAGGGACACACAAATGAAAATTGTCCGCCACTCGGAGGACCCAACAACGAACAACACAGACCACCTACCTACTTGGCAACCCACTTGTGTAGGATTCTCTTATTCTTCTACTACTACAGACGAGACGAGCGAACTCATTAAGTTGTTGCTTATTCCAATCAGTAGCTACGGCCTACTTAAATGCACCATATCCACCGTCTCGATGATACCCATCACTGCTAAATTCTATAGGCGTACATGCTGCCATTCCTCTGGTCCCAACCCATACTCACTGTTTCACTAAGGCTCCTTTTATACAAAATTGCATTGAGCGAACCATGCCCCGCCAAAGTCGAGGCGTTCCAGTAGGAATGTCACGTCAGGTATGAATTCATACGTCACCCTGCCCTTGTCACTATTCGTGTCAACGTGATTTCTACTTATCGATAAGATAGCTATCGAGAAGGGAATTGATACTTCTAACCTCCTTATTCGCCAGATCATTAGAAGAAATCCAATCATGGGCTAGAAGTGGTAATTCCTTCTTGATCTTGAAAACAATAGCTCAACGTATTATTTTTATGACAAGGGGTGCTAGGGGTGCTGAATAGCGTCCGTTATGTATACTGTAATATTAAAATTTAATATTATACTTGCCCTAAGGTAATGTAATTTTCTTTTGTAGGCTATCAGTATCAATGCCAGAACTATACGTCAATACCGTTCACTTTGTCTTCGTCTTCAGAGGATGATTTAGAAATGATTT
>QOCX01001726.1:19195-29233 GCA_005959815.1 Sarcophaga bullata | reverse complement strand
AAGCTGATTTGACAAGAAAAAATATTTCTACCGGTAATCTGTCCTATCAGCAGATTTCTGGCAAAAACTCTGTGGTGAAACTAAAATTTCTAAAAAAGCGAAGCATAGTTTTTATCCACCGGATCAGACAAGCTTTCAACGAGATAGTGAAAAAGTCTTCTTTCGGCTACTTTCACTCTGAAGATTTCTAACAAAAACTTCTGGAGTGCTGTAAAAATAAAATTTCCAAGAAAACAAGGTCACAGTTCAATCGTTAGGTACAGGACAGGCTTCAGCTGAGTATGAACAAAATTTTTCATTAGGGCGACTTCCTCTCAAACAGATTTTGACAGAAAACTCTGAGTGTAAAATAAAATGTCATGAAAAGTTTCCTTAGAAAAATCCGCTTTTCGACTACATTTAAACATGTAGGCCGTCTGCCACTTGATGGATGAAATTAACACACAACACATAAAGTGATATGAGAAGCTAGATGTAATCCTGACTGAACGTTTTGTAGATGCCACTCAAGTACATAAATCTAAAAAATATGCTTTGGAATCATGGTCGTTCCCCTATCATAAAAACTAAAATCTTAAGTGTTAATGCTATAAATGACATCTAAGCCTGCCAACCACTTAAATTAATTTTTTTTATTTTTTCTGAAATCATCATGTCTACGCTGTTTGTGCAGTTATTCAATACTTTCTTTCCTTATATTTTTTTTTTTTGTCATACACAAAGGCCTTTAAGCATGATTGTAATGCCTCCAATCCAAATAGATTTCCGTAAAAATCTTTGTGTGGTTGGGTGTCTATGGCAATATTCAACTAAAAATTTTATGAAAATGGGAATTTATTTTTTTGTTAGTGTTGTCAGAACTATGGCCTCTAGTGTAATAAGCCAATGCACTCCCTTCTAGACCAGACACTACTCTACATATTTTCTAAATCAGCGAAGTATAATTCTCTTCCTAGTATTTAATAGCCGATTCAAGTGTTTTTTCTTCTGGAATGTAATTCTGCTGTTGAAGTATTTCTGTCTCTGGCTCTGAGTTATTTAGTATAGTCTGGAATTAGTGGAAGTTTAAGAGTTGCCCTACCGCCCACCCTCCAAACGAACAATATAATTACTTATTAATAAATAGTAATCAACTAAATGAGAATTATTATTCAATTGCATTTGTTATTTGTTCGAAGCCAACTAAATAATTACTAGACAAACGATTGTAGCTGATAAATCTCTCATACTTTGTTGTTATTCGTTACACTCAAATAGAATTCTGTGTGTGGGCGCGCGTAATTGTGTGTATGAAGATAAATAAGACAAAAATGATTGTGTTCATTATTTTTAAATCTTGCAAATATCACAAAGGATGAGATTACTTTACATACGTATTATATGGAAATACAATTGCAAAGAGCAGAGATGGTCTTTGTGGTATTAACTTGGCAGCGGTACTAGTAGTATGCTGATCAAATTAATGTAGAGATTAAGACTTCGATTTCCACTAGATGTCGATCCTATTACAGAGCAGAGCCAATATAACGTTCCAAAAATTTTTTACTGCGGGTAGACTTTCCTGCTTGATATGTTTCTGTTCATAAAAATTTGTCGTTAGGGCTGACTTTAACCTTTAGGTGCTGCCACTTACAGATAAATTAACACACAACAACATAAGTGGTGTGAGAAACTAGATTTGTAATCCTGACTAAAGGCCTGTAATGACTAGTTTATGTATGTATTATAGAGGAAGAACCATTTAGGGCTAGAGTAATACATTCGAGCAATTTAGTTTTGTTACGGAGATAATAAAAAGTGTCCATAGACGTTCGAAACTCTCCTGAACACTGTCATCTTAAAAAAGAATTTTATAATATGAAGTGACAGACATCAGTTAGTGACGATAGTTACTATCTCTTCCTACGAACCTGATTCAATGCTTGACTTAGAATAAAACGATGAGAAGTAATTGTATAGAAATATTGTAACAGGTCTAACGTCCCTTTAAAGCTAGATAAGGTATAAAATTAAACAATTTACAGTGGAGTGTAATACTTTCATACTTAAAATGTATAAGAATCGCTTACAGCGAGTTATTATCGTTTACTTGTATTGAAAATTAATGGAATAAATTTACTTTGTGAAGTCTCTGGAGTTTTCTTTATTATTATCTTTTAGGTATTCATTTCACTTTTAGCATGAGAACCTTTTCAGTTAATATTGAAAAAAATGTCCTTTCTTTCTTAATTTCATTTAAGGCTTTACCTCTCTTGAAATAAAGGACTTTCCAATAATTTAATTTTCCCCAAAAAAAAAAAACCCCCAACAGAAATCCATGAAAAAAGGATTGAAAAATAATCTTTGCATTTAAAATATCCTATACTGGTTAATCAAACGGTAAAAAATTGCTAATATCCTTTTTGTCCTCTCTTTACTAATCTCTCTCTCTCTCTCTCTCTCTTTCTCTCTCCGTTCTATTTTTCTAACCAAACAATTTAGTTCCAAACCAAATGATTTCAATTTTTAAATCAAAAAGTTATTTTTCCTCTTTCATTATGCGAGCTAAAACCAAACCAAAACAAAACAGAAAGGAAGCAACAAGAATAATAAATTTTTCCAACCCGCAAACAAAGAATCTTTTACAAAAAAACGAAGAAAAAAAAAAACGATTTCACCAGAAGAAAAATAATTGGTCTTACTATGCTCTTTCCATTACCATTCCTATCTCTCTTTCTCTCTCTCTCTTCTCGCTCTCTCTCTCTCTCTCTTCTCCTCTCTCTCTCTCTCCTCTCTTTCGTTCTCTTTAAATATACAAAAACAGGCACTAGTCGGCAGTCATCAGCCCTAAAAATCAATGTAGATTTTGTTTCTCGGCTTTTTTTTTTTGGCAAAAGAATGAAAGAATTGAAGAAACTAATAAATTTCATGTTTTATGCCCAAACACATGCAGCAGGCACACTTACACGCAATAAACACAAGAGATTGCTGTTTAGAAGAGGGCAGGCAAGGGCAGTAAAGCCTAAAAAAGTGTTGGCTCATTATGGCAGGATTAAAATGCAATCAAAACCCAACAAAATGTGGTTGCCAAATAAATCACCACACATACACCCCACAAATACATACACACTGTTCGACAAATGTGTGTGCAGTGGCACAGAAGTAGGCAGGTTTTTTAGTTGGAAAGAAAAAAAAAAAAAAAGAAAAAACGCATGAGGGCTTTAAGTACAAGAGTAGAGTTCGTAGTGTTCGTAGTAAAAGTATGCAGGAGGTCTAAAACGAAAGCGTTGATTATTTGCCATGACTGCCGCTTGTTAAACAAGTAGCAGCAGAAAAGTGTATGTAAATCTACACTGGGACAACTCAAACTCAAGTGGCAAGTGGGGCAGCCAACTCTCTTTGGCTGAGAGTTTGCATAAAACAGAATGAAATTGGAAATAGTAAAATTACAAAATGGAGAAAAATTGGTACGTTGTTTGGAAAGTAAAATTTAATAAAAAAGAAACACAATAATTTAGAAGTGGTGGTTGTTTATTATAAAAAAAGTACTAAGTCCTTGTTAAAAAAGTAATTACAAAAATATAAAACAAGTTTGGAAAGCAATAAATTTTGAAAATAATCGAATTTTAAAAAGTACTAAAAAGTACATAAAAAAGGTATACTAATCTTGGTACTATTTTAGTAAACTCCTTTGATCGAAAAAAGTACCAACCAAAAAGGGAGGATTCTCATGAATAAAATTATTGTGTACTAAATATGATGAAAGGCATTAGTATGTGAAAGATGAATTTAAAATAAAAAATTTTTTTATATGATGGCCCATGGAAAACAAGGGCCGCATGAAAAAAAAGTACCAAAGCGGGAAAAATTTCGAACCAGTTACACAGTCATGGTTTTTATATCATGAAAGAGACAAATGTTAAGCAAACTGCAATTACTAAAAGTACATTTTGAGAATTTTATTTTTGATATACTTTCAGATTCAAAAAGTACCAAAATATCCAAAGCAAACCAAAATTTTTCTTTACCTAAGGCAAATAAGTTGATATTAAAAGGCGTAAAGAAGTGCCAAAAATTTTGCAATAATAATAATTTTCTTTAATGTTCGGTTTTCTTGTTATTGTTGGTTGTAAAAAGTAAAGCAAAAAGAAGGGCCGTTGCAGAAATTATATTTTTGGATTTTTTTTTTTTTTTTTTTTTTTTTTTTGAAATGAAAATTTAAACTCATAAGCTGATTAGAAGCAAGCCTGAATACACTACCTATTAGAGCTCAGTAAATACTCAATAATATGAATAAAAAAAATTGTAAATTTCATAAAAGGTAACTAAAATTGGTTTTTTTGTTTTTTTTTTATGGACCATTTACTTCCAGTTTTGTATTATCTTGGTTAATCTTGTAAAAGTGGTCCAGTTTTAATCCTTTGATATGTAAGCATTAAGAAAAACAATTTAGCGAAATTAAAAAAGTCTATAATACTATCGTAGCCAAAATCGAAATGTTATCGGATGGGCCATCTATTGGTTTAAATTTGAATCATTGATGGATTTCGAACTAAGCAGTACTTGTGTCATTCTGTTCTGTTACAAAATTCAGTAATTGTCTCACAGAACGTAATGAATCGACTTTACGCTTGAGAAACGTTGCGATTTATTAGGAAATTTATTTCCAAACAAAACACAATTGACAGGAAATTGCACCATACTGACGGTAGCAAAATTTTGGTCCTTTGGAGCAGTACGAACAAGTGCCCCGTATCACCGGGGCATTTATTTGCATTAAAATTCATGAAACGGTTTCATTGTTGATGTGCCAAGACGTAAAGGCGCGCTGGTACCTTGCGTACACCGCAAATGTATCGCAGCTTTGGCTGATAGTGGTGAGTCCAACACAAGTCGTCATTGTTCTCAAGACTTGAACATTTCACACACCAGTTTGAGCCGAATTTTGTGGAAAAGATCTTGGTATGAAGCCTTTAATACGCTTCAATTTATTTCAACTGTTGCCTGTCAGCTGTATTGCTATCCGCTTCGTTTTTTACTTTGCTAGATTGAGGGCCCAACAAGAAACTGCACCGATGATTGACGATTTGCATAAAATAAATTTTTTTTTTTCGGTTTGAAGCCATTTCCATCCGTGGATGGGTATTGTTAAATACAAAGATTACCGATATTTGGGACTCAAAAACCGACAAGTGAATCTTACAGACACACATGCAATCGCGATTACTAGTTCTGTCCTGGTACGGCTTGGGAGCGGAGCCCAATCCATTGGCCCATATTTCTTTGCAGGATATAAGAACGGTGCAACGCATTGTGATTAAATTATGATGATACCTTATCGCACGAGATACCGATTTTATTTGTAACCGCTCTTCAAAGGTGAAATGAGTAAACAGGACTGATAACCTAATCGACTTATTGTTTCAAACGTGTTCATTGGCCATTAATTAGCGAAATGTTAATGCCATTGGGCTGGCAAGAATCTGAGATTTGACAACGTTGACAATTTTTTGTGGGATGACGTTAAAGAAAAACGTTAGTGTAAAAAACGCAGAGACAATTTAGCATTTCAAGGCCAAACATGGCGATGCCTGTTGTGATTGTTTCGATCGAATGGGGTACTGTAAGGCCATGCCAGGGTAGTCAATATGAATGAAATTAATGTTTGCATTTCCAAAACGGAATAGATGTGCAGAATTCAAACAATTTTGTTAAATTTAAACCTTTAAATGACTTTACCCGTTATATATAGAAACATTTTCTTTGATTTTTTTTTTTTTTTTTTTTTTTTGCAAAAAAGTTACTTCCATAGAAAAGTACCAGCATTAAAGAATTACGAATATGAGTCTTTTAAATATTTTTAAAATAGGCTTTTAAATGTAAAAGAAATTCTTATTTTTCTTTTTTTTTATTAAATAAAGAGATTATTTGCTTAAGTTTTTTTTTTTTTACAAAAGTAATGGCATTAAGAATATGCTGCGCAACAAAATTTGAATCTTATTTCACAGGGTGGTTGGAAAAAATCTTTTCCTACAAAATTTTCGTATATTTTTTTAATGGAAACTACGATCTAACGCAGTCTCAACACCCCATACAATCTGATAAGCAAAAATATTTTTAAATTTTCAAAACAAAAAAAAAAAAAAGAATAAAGAAATTCTCTTAATGTGCCAAAATGTTACGGAAACCACACACAGATAATTTTGCTTAATATTGAGAAAATTTGTTTGCTGCTAGATTACAGTACAAGGGGTGGAGGAGTTAATATTATTTGTTCATGATTTTGTTTATTCCTTAAGATTTATTGCTTCGTTCTCCTGAATTATTTGTTTTAATAAAATACGTATAAAACACAACAACAACACAACAACAGCAAAAACAAAAAAACGCTATTTTGTTATGACCATTATGGCCCACCAAAAACCTGGCGAAAACTCGCAACACGACGTTTATACCATCTCATCCAAGCCAGCTAGCACAGAAAAAGCATGTCCTTTACATTTACTTGCTCATGACAATTGAATTTCTCTCCCTCTCTTGCCCTCTAGAGTGTAAAGGGAAAGAGAAAAAAAGAAAAGGAAGAGAAAAAAGAATATTTCACAACGTAGCAAAACTCATTGAAGGGTTTCATAATGAGATTTAATTTATAAGGTTAAAGCAGAAGAAAAAAAACGAAGGAAAGAAGACAAGTCGTGTGGGCAAGGGCAACGAGTAGCGGGAGGTAAAATTCGTTGGTTTGGCTTAAAGTGGAAATTAAGAATAAGAAAAATAATCATAATAAATAAATAAGAATAAATTTCATCGAAATGACTTTTTTTTTCTCTCTCTTTACTTCTTCCATTTTTCTGTTCATCGATTTGTGTTCAGTTTTTGTTTCTGGGCTTTTATTGTTGGAATAACTCAAAAAAAAAAAGAAATAAAAAAAAAACAGGAAAAAAGAGAAGAGAAGAGAGAGAACTCAAACTGTTTTGTTTAATTTAGAGAAGTAACGCGAGAAGAAAGTTTCCCTTTAAAGTAAGGATTTATTTTTGTCCAAGAGAAAGCAAATTTTAAAAAAAAAAAAAAAAAAAAAAAAAAAAAAAAAAAAAAAAGAAAAAAACTTTATTGTAGATTAACAAGCAGATAAACTCAGAAAAAAAAGGGTAAAAACTGGTCTCCAAATTTTCGCTTGTGAGTGAAGATTAAACTCATTCAAGATGAGCTCATTAGAGATAATAAGATTTTAAGGCCTTTTTAAGAAAAGTCTAAGGCTTGATAGCCAGGAACCATGAAATAGGTATACAATCACATCGACATAAATTAAGGTTTTGTATCAAAGTTCCACAAAACGTAAATTTTAAGAAATAATGCTGAGGAAGTAAAACTGATTTCCCATTAGCAAACATAAAACATCGGCTCAAATGCTTTTGGCAGAGAAACCGGGACTAGAATCGAAACTGATAAGAAATTTTGGTATTCGTTGAAAATCGTTCTCGCCCTGTTGGAAGTAGTGGCCGTAGAGTCTAGAGTAGTCGTTGTTTATAGACCGGAGGGTCACGGTTCAATAGCCCAGGTCAGACATCTCCAACAAAACGACAACATGACAAATTTTTTCGGCGGTTGTCTCTAAAGGAGATTTCCCTAAAAATCTCAAAAGTAATAAAAAATTCATGTGAAAAAAAGTTCTCAAAAAAAATCTGTCCATTCGAAGCCGACTTTAAACTGTTTATGTCCCATTAAGTCAATGCATAAAAAACGCACACAATCTAAGTGGTATGAGAAGCTAAATCGTAATTCTCATGACAAGGGTTTAGAGATCAATTATGTCATGTATGGCTCTTCGTCGATTCATGCCAAGACTGTATAACTTTGCGGCGATGCTAGTAGCAACCCCAACCCTTTAGAAATGTAGGTGTAGTTGAGTCCGCAGGCCATTTTCTCAAATCAATTCATTCAACAAATCTAGCCAAATTTTGTGACGAATAGAGATGAATGGCAAGCCAATTCAATTACAAATTTTAAACTTCTGTCTGTAAACAGCAACACATTTTGAACCATGAACTTAACATAGGGCAGCTATGTAAAGAATCTTTAAACGACAAACCTCCTTTATTGTTTACATTGTTTTTTTTTGCTACTAAAAGGGGGGGGGTTTTAAGGCAGCTTAATAAGCTCGCCTTCTCCAAACCTATATTCAAAAGCATTATTATACAACTTGCCCGTTAAAGAGGTTTAGTTAAGGTAAGTTGCTAAAAGAATCTTTATCTTTCTTTAGCTAAAGTACTTTTTCTATGCCTTTTAGCTAATGAACATTTAATCTTTTCCTTTAGCTAAAGTGAACGTTTATCTATCTTGAGCTAAAGTGAACTTTACGCTAAATTGAACTTTATCTAAGTCACCTTCAACTACTGTTTCGTCATTAAACTATGATAAAAAAAAAAAACAACTTTTTCAAAAATATGAACAGTGTCTGGAGGCATGCGATAAAACTGCTCAATTAAACAAGTTTTGTTTTAAAGCAGTGTGTGTATTGACTCCATTTTTGTTTATATTTGTTATATTGGGTTTTAATAGTTGTCATAATTGAAAATAATAAATAATGACAAGTTTGAACATAAACTTAACTTTAAAAGTTAATCCCACGGGTTACACCTCCGCTTTATCCTTACGCTCACTTCTAACTTTATTGTCCACATTATAAAATGAAAAAGCGAATTTATCTGCCGTTTAAAACTTTAAACGTTACGTACGTTTAGTTAACGAATGTTTATAATGGCTCTTAGGTGTGTTAATTTACCCACGCATGTGTTTAAGACATCATTACAACAAGTCCGTTTGGTGTAGTACCTGCGGACAGTACCTACAGATGTAGAGAGGTCCTTGGAACTGAGAAGAAAGTCATATTATATGCCCATAGAACCTTGTCAGCGTTGCATCGAATATCGAACTCGCAATATGTGACTGAACGCCTTCCCAGTCTTAGCTATCAAAAAAAAGAAGGTGCCTTTTCCAGATCGGCAGAAGGTGAGAAGTGATGCGAATGTTTTCCTCATAGGTCTTTAGTATTTGACGTAGAGTGAATGGTCGAATTACTCCTACAATACACGGCTAATGGTTATTACAACCCTTCAGTAAAATTGCGACCTAGCTTCTCTCATACTGAGAACCTGCAGTTTAAAGTTGTTTCCGAACTTCAGTTTTCATGGCAATTTTATTTTCTTCAGGCTTTTTGCTGAAGACGTGTAAGCTGTAGTCGCCGAATGAATGCTTTTCATATTTTCTTTCTTCGAAATATCAAAACTGAGATTAAAACTTATGCCAGGTAAGCCAACCTACCCATCCACTATCCTAGATCAAATGGTCTATAAACAGAATTAAAATGCCAGTAGACTGAGAGGAAGTCCTAGAGAGACATTTTTTTTTTGATTTTATAAAACCGCGTGTCTTGGTCGATGTTTTCTACAGAGGAATAGCATAAACACAGGGTGAAATGTCGATTGAAATAGGCAGTCCAACCTACAGCGACATGCCATTTAAGTTTGTCCAATAAGAAACGCTAGTCACTAAATCTTAGGCAAATTTTTCAGGTTTACCAGATTGAATGATTCATTTTTAACCATTTTGGAATTTATATTTCAAAAGGTCGTATATTGCTTTCATTGTTTCTGAACTAATAGTCGACAGTGTTTACCACGTATATTCAGGTAAGGTTTTAAAGTTTTAAATCATTATCAATGAAATGTTTGTGATAAGAAAGGCCCTGAGATCAACGAATACGTTTACAGATTACAGAGCGAACCTATTCGCATTGAAGAATTTGGATAACAGCTTACAATGTTCTTGTCATTCAAGGGTATTCAAAGGTATTCAAAAATCTTACACTCAAGATCACCCTTATGTATCAATTTAAATTCGACTTTCATCAGTAACTTTACCATAACTTTCAATTGAAGCGAAAAAAAAAGTATTTTTGTGACACCGAAACCAAGGCTTTTCTTTTGAAAATTTTATTTTTTTTTTAATACGAATAGAATTTAGCGAAACAGCGAAAATTATCAATGATTTCCTCACAATTTCTTT
>QOCX01001726.1:0-19170 GCA_005959815.1 Sarcophaga bullata | reverse complement strand
AAAAATTCCACTTGTTTACGGTTTGGAATATTAAGTTTCCTTTCTTCTTTAATAATTTTGATGTTAAAATCATAAGTCTTAAGGGTTGAGCCTATAATTGTGTTAATATTGGATATGGATAGGCTTAGCAAGCTATGTATTTAAAAGGAGCTGGAGTAGTAGCCGTATCTAGTAAGTAAATCCGACTATTACGAAAAGGCCATGTGTCGAATCCCCGGTCAGACATCAAGAAACGAAATATGAAAAAAAAAGATATTTTTGTGACAACGAAAACCAAGGCTTTTCTTTGAACATTTTATTTTTTTTTTTAATACGAATTAGATTTAGCGGAAACGATATATGATTCATTTCTTTGCAATTGTATTTCCCATATAATACGTACGTAATCATAATCCTTCGTGTATATTGCATGACTTAAGCAATAATGAACACAATTATTTTTCTGTCTTTTATCTCCATACACACACACACCCGCGCGCCCACACAACAGATATCTAATTTAAGTTGTCACGCAATAACAACAAAAGTAATGGAGATTTATCATTACAATCGTTTTCTATATGTAATTATTAGGTTGCTCGAACAAATAACAAATCATCTTGAAAATAATTCTCATTTAGTTGATTATTTGTACTTAAATAAGTAAATTATATGTTCGTTGTGAGGGTGGGCAGGTGAAGGCAACTTTAAACTTCACTAATTCACAGACTATACAAATTACTCAGAGGCGAGGACAGAAATACATAAACAGCAGAAATTGAATTCAGAAAAAAAAAGTTGATCGCTATGTAATATACTAGGAAGAGATTATACTCGCATGATTTAGAAATATGTGAGTTAGGTCTGGCTAGAAGGGTGCATTGCTTATTACACTAGAGGCCATAGTTCTGACATCACGTAACAAAGTGATTTACAAGAAAAAAAATCTTTTCTTCCGACAGTTTCCTATCAGCAGATTTCTGGCAAAACTCTGTGAGTGAAATATAAAATTTCATGAAAATTTCTAAAAAAAATCTTTTCTTCGTAGTCGACTTTAAAACTATGAGGCCGCGCCATCATGTATAAAAATTAACACACCCACAACATAAGTGGTGTGAGAAGCTAAACCGTAATCCTGACTAAAGGGTTTCAATTACCATATGTCATGTATGCTATGTATGACAGTAAAAGAATATTCAACATTTTAAGATTTATTTGCACACATTGAACATCATTTTGCTGAAGCACAACAAAATAATATTTAATATAATTTAAACTGCACAAGAGCCTGACGGCTTGAGGTTTCATTATTCTCGCTTTTTTTTTTTTTTTTGGATTAGATTTGGTTGGTTCTGAAAATCTTTTTGACCCCCAATATATACTGTGTTGTTGTACGGTATGGGTTCCGTTGTTGGTCAGCAGTTTGGACTGACATTGGGTGTTGATTTGCATTGGTTCCTCTTTTAATTTTTGTCAATGGACTGGGACTAGTGTAAGTGGTTGTCATTAATGGTGTATAGATGATGATGAGATCAGAAAGAGAAACAAAAATTTTTTAATTTTTTTTAACATATTTTAACCTGACATACATTGTTATGTTTTTGTGCAATTATTTGTTGGTTTTATTTTTGTTATTTCATGATTTTTCTAATCAATTTTATATTTCAGTTTGTATTTGAGTTTTTCATAAAAAAATATTCGATTTTTTTTTCTTCTTTTGTGCTATAGTTTTGTCTTTATTTTCTATTTTAATTAAACAAAAAAATAGAAAGCAATGCTGTGGCTGTCACTTTTACATTTCTGTAATATTTTCTCTGTATTTGTTGGGGAAAAAAATCAATTCTTTTGTTATTTAGTTTTTTTTTTGAATAATAAAAATAAATAAAAAACGATACATTTATTTATTTTCTTTTTTTTTTGTTTACAATGTCATATATGGATGGCCAATAGAAATTCGATTTTTTTATTTTTTTTATATTTTTTAATTTTTTTAATAAATGGGAAACAAGATATTTATTTTTAAATAATTTACAGACTATAAGACAAGAACTATGCAAAAGAGCAGCATGTAGCCCTTTTTTTTTAAAAAATATTTTTTCTCTTTTTTTCTACTTGTATAAAGAAGTTTTTACGTTTTCGAAAAAAAAAAAAACCCCACCTTTAAAGTAAATGGTTTGCTATACTGGAAATTGTATCACACAACAGTTATTACGTACCTAATTTTAAATACACAAAGAAATCAAAAAAAAAAAAAACAAAAAAAAAAAATAATCCTTTTCATAAATTTTTAGTTGAATATTCGCCATTGGACACCACCCAACCACAAAGGATTTTTAGAATTATTTCGATCGGAGCTTACATCATAGCTTAACGTCTTTGGTTGACAAAAAAAATATATAAGGAAACAAAGTATTGAAATAACTGGCAAAACAGCTAGAAATGATGATTTGCAGGAAAAAGTTAAAAAAATAATTAAAACGGTTTGTTGAGGGCTCTAGGTGTCATTTAGCGTTAACACTTAGATTCTAGTTTTTTAGATGCAGGGGGAAGAACTGATTCCAAGGCTATTATGTCTTGAGTGGTCATGTACAAACGTTGCAGTTCAGGATGACCAATTAACTTCTCATATCACTTTATGTTGTGTGTGTTAATTTCATCCATAGTGCAGAGGGGCTACAGTTCAAAATCGTGTCCGAAAAGCAGATTTTTCGTAGAAACTTTTTCATGACAGATTTATTTTACGCTCCAGAGTTTCTGTCCAAACATCCTGTAGAGAAAAGGTCGCCTAAAGGAATATTTTTTCATATCTCACTGAAAGCTGTCTTACCTACACGGATTGACACTGTGATCTCCGCTTTTTCTGGAAATTTATTTTACACTCAGAGTTATGTTAGGAATTCTTCAGAGTGAAAGTTAGCGAAAGAATATTTTTCATATCTCGTTGAAGGCTGGTCTGGTCCGGTGATAAAACTATGGCTTCGCCTTTTTTCAGAAATTTTATGCACTCACAGAGTTTTTGCCAGAAATCTGCTGAAAACTTTTGGGAAGAAATATTTTTTTTATTTTATATCGGCTTTGTTATGTTGTCAAGAACTATTCCTCTAGTGTAATAGCCACAATGCATCAAATTCTAGCCAGACCACTACTCTACATATTTTATTAAATCAGCGAAAGTATAATTCTCTTCCTAGTATTTTTTAATAGCCGATTCAAGTGTATTTTCTTCGTGGGAATTGAATTGTGTTGAGTATTTTGTCTCTGGCTCTGGTATTAGTATGGTTGTGAATTTGAAGTCTAAGGTTCGGCCTCACCGCCACTCCAAACGCCAATATATTACTTTATTATAAAATAGTAATCAACTAAATTGAGAATTATTATCAATTGATTTGTATTATTGTTCGAGGCACTAAATAATTATACGTAGACAAACAATTGTAGCTGACAAATCTCTCATACTTTGTTGTTATTCGTTACGATTAAATAGAATTCTGTGTGTGGGCGCGCGTATTGTGGTGTTATGAAGATAAATAGGACAAAATGATTGTGTTCATTATTTTAATCATGCAATTCACAAAGATTGAGTTATTACATACGTATTATATGGAAATACAATTGCAAAGAAATTGTGAGAAATCATTGCATAATTTTCGCTGTTTCGCTAAAATCTTAATTCGTATTAAAAAAAAAATAAAAATTTTCAAAAGAAAAGCCTTGATTTCGGTGTTACAAAAATATTTTTTTTTCGTCTTCATTGAAAAGTTAGGTAAAGTAATGATGAGTCGAATTAAAATTGATACAATAAGTGGGGATCTTGGATGTAAGTTTTTGAATACCTTGAATACCTTGAATGCAAAGAACATTGTAAGCTGTTATCCAAATTCTTCAATGCGAAATAGGTCGCTTGTAATCTATAAACGTATTCCGTTGATCTCAGGCCTTTCTTATCACAAACATTTATTGATAATGATTTTAAAACTTTAAAACCTTACTAGCGAATATACGTCGTAAACACTGTCGACTATTAGATCAGAAAAAAGAAAGCAATATACGACCTTTGAAATATAAATTCCAAAATGGTTAAAAATACGAATCACATTCAATCTGGTAAACTGAATAAATTTGCTTAGATTTAGTGATAGCGTTTCTTATTGACCAAACTTAAATGGCATGTCGGCTGTAGGTTGGACTGCCTATTTCAATCGACATTTCACCCTGTGTTTATGCTATTCCTCTGTAGAAAACAGTCGACCAAGACACGGGTTTTATAAAATCAAAAAAAAAAAAATGTCTCTCTAGGACTTCCTCTCAGTCTACTGGCATTTTAGATTCTGTTTATAGACCTATTTGATCTAGGATAGTGGATGGTAGGTTGGCTTACCTGGCATAAGTTTTAATCTCAGTTTTGATATTCGAAGAAAGAAAATATGAAAAGCATTCATTTCGGCGACTACAGCTTACACGTTTCAGCAAAAGCCTGAAAGAAAATAAATTGCCATGAAAACTGAAGTTCGGAAAACACTTTAAACTTGCAGGTTCTCAGGTATGGAGAAGCTAGGTCGCATTTTACTGAAGGGTTGTTAATCAGTTAGGCGTGATTTGTAGGAGTTATTCGACATTCACTCTACGTCAAATACTAAAGACCTATGAGGAAAACTTTCGCATCAACTTCTCACCTTCTGCCGACTGGAAAAGGCACCTTTTTTGATAGCTAAGATGGGGGAAGCGCGTTCAGTCACAATATTCGAGTTCGATATCGAATGCAACGCTGACAAGAGTTCTATGGGCAATAATATGACTTTCTTCTCAGTTCCATAGGACCTCTCTACTCTGTAGGTACTGTTCCGAGGTACTACACCAAACGGCTTTGTAATAATGATGTCTTTAAACCATGCGGGTAAATTAACACACTAGAGCCATTATAAAACATTCCGTTACTAAACGACGTAACGTTATAAGTTTTAACGGCAGATAAATCGCTTTTTCATTTATTATAAGTGGACATAAAGTTCAGAAGTGAGCGTAAGATAAAGCGGAGGGATAACCCGTGGGTAACTTTTTAAGTTAAGTTTATGTTCAAACTTGTCAATTGTTATTATTTTCAATTTGACAACTATTAAAACCCAATATAACAAATATAAACAAAAATGACGATCATACACACACTGCTTTAAAAAAAACTTGTTTAATTGAGCAGTCTTTACGGCATGCCTCCAACACTGTCATATTTTGAAAAAGTTGTTTTTTTTTTTATTCATAGTTTAATGACGAAAAGTAGTTGAAGGTGACTTAGAATAAAGTTCAATTAGAGTAAAGTTCACTTTAGCTAAAGATAGATAAAGTTCACTTTAGCTAAAGAAAGATTAAATGTTCACTAGCTAAAAGCATAGAATAAAGTACTTATAGCTAAAGAAAGATAAAGATTACTTTAGCAGCTTACCTTAACTAACCTACTTTAACGGGCAGTTGTTAATAATGCTTTTAAATAGTTTGGAGAGGCGAGCTTATTAATGCTGTCTAAAAACCCCCCCCCTTTTAGTAGCAAAAAAAAACAATTAAATCAATTAAAGAGGTTTGCTCGTTTAAAGATTCTTTCAAGTGCCTATAGTTAAAGTTTCATGGGGTTCAAAATGTGTTGCCTGTTTACACGACAGAAGTTAAATTATTGTAATTGAATTGCTTGCCATTTCATTCTCTATTCGTCACAAATTTCGTAGATTTGTTGAATGATATTGTTTTGGAAAAATGGCCTGCCGGACTCAACTCACCCTACATTTCTAAAGGGTTGGGGTTGCTACTAGCATCGCCGCAAAGTTATACAGTCTTGGCATGAATTCGACACGAAGAGCCTACATGACATAATGATCTGTACAACCCTTTCATGAGATTTACGATTTTAGCTTCTCATACCACTCAGATTGTGTGCGTTTATTTATGCATGACTTATGGCGAATAAACAGTTTAAAGGTCGGCTTCGACATGACAGATTTTTTTTGAGAACTTTTTTCAACTGATTTTTTATTACTGGAGATTTTTAACGAAATTCCTTTAGAGACAACCGCCGAAAAAAAATTTGTTCATGCTGTCGTTTTGTTGGAGATGTCTGACCTGGGGCTATTGAACCGTGACCTCACGTCTATAACAACGACTACCTCTAGACTACGGCCACTACTTCACACAGGGCGAGAACGATTTTCAAGAATACCAAATTTTTATCAGTTTCGATTCTAGTCCCTGGTTTCTCTCTGCCAAAAGCATTTGGGGAGCGATTTTTATGTTTGCTAATGGAAATCAGTCTTATTCCTCAGCATTATGTTCTTAAAATTACGTTTTGGAACTTTGATACCAAAACCTTAATTTATGTCGATTAGATTGTATCAATATTTATGGTGTCCTGGCTATCAAGCCTTTAGCATTTTCTTAAAACGGCCTTAAAATCTTTATTATTTCTAATGAGCTCATCTGAATCGTTAATCTCTCATCTCACAAGCGAAAATTTGGGGACCATTTTTTTACCTTTTTTTTCTGAGTTCTATCCTGCTTGTTAATTACAATAAAAGTTTTTTTTTTTTTTTTTTTTTTATTTTTTTTTTTTTTTTTTTTTTTTTAACAATTGCTTTCTCTGGACAAAAAAATAATCCTTATACTTTAAAGGAGAAACTTTCTTTCCTCGCTGTTACTCTCTCTAATAAACAAAACAGTTTTGAGTTCTCTTCTTTCTCTTCTCTTTTCTTCTGTTTTTTTTTTTTTCTTTTTTTTTTGAGTTTTCCACAATAAAAGCCAGAAACAAAAACTGAACACAAATGATGAACAGAAATAATGGAAAGAAGTAAAGAGGAGAGAACAAAAAAAGTCATTTCGATTTGAAATTTATTCTTATTATTTATTATGATTATTTTTCTTATTCTTAATTTCCACTTAAGCCAACCAAGAAATTTTACCCCCAGCTTACTCGTTGGCCCTTGCCCACACGACTTGTCTGTCTTTCCATTCGTTTTTTTTTCTTCTGCCTTTAACACTTTATAAATTAATTCATTATGAAAACCCTTTTCAATGAGTTTGCTACGTTGTGAAAATCTTTTTTCTCTTCCTTTCTTTTTTTTCTCTTTCCCTTTACACTCTAGGGGCAAGAGAGGGAAGAGAAATTCAATCTGTCATGAAGCAAGTAAATTGTAAAGGGAAACATGCTTTTTCTGCTAGCTGGCTGGATGAGATGGTATAAATCGTGTGTGCGGTTTTCGCCAGGTTTTTGGTGGCCAATATGGTCATAAAAAATATGCTTTTTTTTTGTTTTTGCTGTGTTGTTTTGTTGTTGTGTTTTATACGTATTTATTAAAACAAAATTAATGTCAGGAACGAAGCAATAAAATCTTAAGCGAATAAACAAATTCATGCAAAAAATATTTACTCCTCCACCCCTGTATGTAATACATAGAGCAACACAAATTTTCTCAATATAAGCAAAATTATCTGTGTGTGGTTTTCCGTAACATTTTGGCAACATAAGACGAATTTCTTTATTTCTTTTTTTTTTTTTTTTGAAAATTTAAAATATTTTTGCTTATCAGATTGTATGGTGTTGAGACTGCGTTAGATCAGATTTCCATTAAAAAAATATACGAAAATTTTGTAGGAAAAATTTTTTCCAACACACCCTGTGAAATAAGGATTAAATTTGGTGCGCAGCATATTCTTAATTGCCATTACTTTTGTAAAAAAAAAAAAACTTAAGCAAATAATCCTCTTTATTTAATAAAAAAAAAGAAACAAAATAAGAATTTCTTTTACATTTAAAGCCTTTTTAAAAATATTTAAAAGATCATATTGTAATTCTATTAATGCTGGTACTTTTCTATGAAGTAACTTTTTTGCAAAAAAAAAAAAAAAAAAAAAAAATCAAAGAAAATGTTTCTAATATATACGGGTAAGCCATTTAAAGGTTTAAATTTAACAAAATTGTTTGAAATTCTGCCATTGTATCCGGTTTTGAAATGCAAACATAATTATTCATATGACTACCCTGGCTGGGTTACAGACCCCATTCGATCGAAACAATCACAAAGCGCATCGCCATTGTTTGGCCTTGAAATGCTAAATTGTCTCTGCGTTTTTCAACATAACAGTTTCTTTATACGTCATCCCACAAAAAATTGTTCAACGTTGTCAAAATCTCAGATTCTTGACCAGCCAATGACATTAACATTTCGGCTAATTAATTGGCCAATTGAACACGTTTGAAACAATAAGTCGATTAGGTTAATCATCCTGTTGTATCTCGATACCTTTGAAGAGCGTTACAATACAAATCGGTTATCGTGCGATAAGGTTATCTCAAATTTAATCACAATGCGTTGCACCCGTTCTTATTCCTCAAAGAAATATGGGCCAATGGATTGGGCTCCGCTCCACAAGCCGTACCAGGACAGAACTAGCTAATCCGATTGCATGTCGTTCTGTAAGATCACTTGTGCGGTTTTTGAGGTCCCAAATACGGTAACTTTGCTTAGTTTAACATTACCCATCACCGATGGCAAATGGCTTCAACCGCAAAAAAAAAAAAATTTTATTTTAGTGCAAATCGTCAATCATCGGTGCAGTTTCTTGTTGGCCCAATCTAGCAAAGTAAAAAACGATAGCGGATAGCAATACAGCTGACAGGCAGACAGTTGAAATAATTGAAGCCGATTAAGCTTCGATACCAAGATCTTTTCACAAAATTCGGTACAAACTGGTGTGTGAAATGTTCAAGTCTGAGAACAATGACGACTTGATGTTGGACTCACCACTATCAGCCAAAGCTGCGATCATTTTGCGGTGTACGGCAAAGGTACCAGCGCGCCTTTACGTTCTTGGCACTCAACAATAGAACCGTTTCATGAATTTTAAAATAAATGCCCCGTATACCGGCGGCACTTGTTCGTACTGCTCCAAGACAAATTTTTGCTACCTCAGTATGGTGCAATTTCCTGTCAATTGGTGTTTTGCTTTGGAAATAAATTTCCTAATAAATCGCAACGTTTCTCAAGCCGTAAAGTCGATTCATTACGTTCTGTTGAGACAATTTACTGAATTTGTAACAGAACCAGAAATGACACAAGTACTGCTAGTTCGAATAATCACAATGATTCAAATTTAAACCAATAGATGCGCCCATCCGATAACATTTCGATTTTGCTACGATAGTATTTATAGTACTTTTTAATTTCGCTAATTGTTTTCTTAATGTCTTACATAAAAAGGATTAAAACTGGACCACTTTTACAAGATTACCAAGATAATTACAAACTGGAAAGTAAATGGTCCATAAAAAAAAAACATAAAAAACCAATTTTTAGTACCTTTTATAAATTTACAATTTTTTTTTTCATATTATTGAGTATTTAACTGAGCCTAATAGGTAGTGTATTCAGGCTTGCATCTATCAGCTTATGAGTTTAAATTTCATTTCAAAAAAAAAAAAAAAAAAAAAAAAAAAAATCCAAAAATTAATTTCTGCAACGGCCCTTCTTTGTTGTACTTTTTACAACCAACAATCAAAAGAAACCGAACATTAAAGAAAATTAATTATTATTGCAAAATTTTTGGCATTCTTTACGCCTTTTAATTAAACTTATTTGCCTAGGTAAAGAAAAATTTTGGTTTGCTTTGGATATTTTGGTACTTTTTGGAATCTGAAAGTAATATCAAAAATAAAATTTCTAAAATTGTACTTTTAGTAATTTTGCAAGTTTGCTTAAACATTTGTCTCTTCTATGATATAAAAACATGATGTTAATCTGTTCGAAATTTTTCCGCTTTGGTACTTTTTTTTCATGGGCCCTAGGATTTTCCATTGGAGCCATTCATATAAAAAAATTTTTTATTTTAAATTCATCTTTCACTACTAATGCCTTTCATTCATTTAGTACACAATAATTTTATTCATGAGAATCCTCCCTTTTTGGTTGGTTACTTTTTTCAGATCAAAGAGTATTTATAAAATAGTACCAAAGATTAGTCAACTTTTTTAAGTACTTTTTAGTACTTTTTAAAATTCGATATTATTTCAAATTTAATTGCTTTCCAAACTTGTTTTTATATTTTTGGTAATTACTTTTTTACAAGGACTTAGGCTACTTTTTTTTTAAATAACAACCACCATTCTTAAATATTGTGTTTTCTTTTTTATTAAATTTTACTTTCCAAAAAAAGTACCATTTTCTCCATTTATGTTTATTCTATTTTCCATTTTCATTCTGTTTTATGCAATCTCAGCCAAGGAGAGCTGGCTGCCCACTTGCCCGTAGTTTGAGTTGTCCAGTCGTTAGACGTCTTATTATCCAACAAGGATGAATGAATAATGTATGAAATTAAAGACACATAGACGGGCAGTGTCTGGTCCCTGATGGCCAAAATTGAATACGAAACATACATCAAAATAACCGCGTGGCGCTCTTTTGACCTTACTGCCCAAATCTCTCTTCTTACCTACGTACTCTCTCACTCTCCTCATTTGTTCTTCATTCTTCTGTTGCTCTCGGACTACCGTCTAGATGGTTGTCTTATGAGTATGCATCAAATATTTTTTTGCTCATAATTACAAAACCCTAAAACAACAAAATTGGGGTAAATGCAGTATATAGTAGAGAAGCAATGGCGAACTAAAAACCTCCCGCCCAGCGTTGGTCAGAGATCAACCCCCAGTGAGAGAATCAAACTCCATACCCTAGAAAATTTGTATTTATTGTTGCTAAGTTTAAAGATAGATGGCAATGGGAAGAGAGCTCATGTAGGTCTGATTATTATTTAATGTCATGTTTGCAGGGTTCTAAACAATATTTTAAGTGTTGTTGATCTGTGCAATTCTTAATATTCTTGCCCATGACTTATTACACCCTCTCATTTTACACGGTACTTATGCTCCCCTCTTTAGTTCATTTGGCTATTCTTTTTTCTCGTTTCTTGACTCGTTTTATTTGCGTGTCATGAGTGATGTTCTTATAGTTATCATAGTAAGATAGCTAAAATAGAAGGCATACAAAAAACATGAAAGCAACAGAAAGAAGTTATAAATTATTTGCTCGTTGATAACTTCTATCTCTTATTTCCTTTTTGCTCCCTCCAACTATTAGAACAAAGACAACCAAAACTCTGCTGCGGAAAGAAATGGCAGAAAAAAAAAAACTTATTTCCTCTACTTATATTTTTTAATTGCTGATTGTAATCCTTGTGTTAAATTGGCTCCCTTTTTTTTCTTCTTTTCATTTTGAGAAACAATTTGCTTCTAGAAAAAAAAAAAAAAAACTGATCAATGTATTATAAATGTGATTTAAAAAATTTATAAACGAAGATACGATTACTTTTCGCAAAATAGAGTACTTCAAGAAGTGTAGATTTCTATGAAGTACACTTCACTTCTCTTCACTTCTCTTCACTTCTCTTCTCGATGTACTTCGGCTGCTGAGATTATGCTGTGCCTGCCCATAAGCTGGAAAGACTACAACATGTTTAGAGGCAACAAAGGGAAAACTGGTAAATTATGTGCGTGAACAGCAGCAGTAGCATGAAAAAGACAATTGAAGGTCTGCCTTAAGGCAAAAAAATATTGAAAAAATAAAAAAAAAAAAAAAACCAAGACGTAAATGTGTGAAATCAAAAACAAATTTTGAGAAGAAGATTTCAAACATTTTTCTATTTAAATAGGACTTGCATAAATTTTCGCGTTTAAAAGAAAAGTTGAAGCCATAAATTTTTGGTTTTTTTCTTTGTTTTTTATCTGTATGTTACTTTCTAAGCGAAAAAGTATAAGAAGGAAGAAAGAATAAAATTTGAGAAAATCGGGTCAGACACAAGCACGAAAAGAATGGTTATGGTTTTCGGAAAAAGTATTCTCGAGATAAATATACTTCACAATAGAAGAGAAGTGATATAATTTGTACACGACCAATATAATTAGTTTATATTCCCCTTAGCGAAGATTCGTTCTCACTCATGAGTTTTGCGTTTTTTTTGATAAACAAATATTAAGTAAATACGATGTTGTGTTGGATGAGACTATAAACATGATTAACTAGATTATTGATATTTCTTTTTCAGTCCCACTTTTTTACTTTGGAAAAAAAAAAAAAAAATGGCTCATGAGCTTTTGTGCCTACAATTAGAATATAGAGTATTCACCGACGCTCTTTGTTGTAGATAACCATTAGAAAAGCAGAAGAGAACACCAAACAGCGAAATGATTTTTTACGAAACCCATTTTTTGAAAGCATTAAGTTAGATTAACATCATCATATAGTACGCGGGCATAACAATGATAATTGAGGTTGCGTGTACGACAAAATACAAAATTTCGGGGTCAAGAAGGATTTGTGATATAGCCAACCGAAGACGGTGAGCGCTGGCTGAGAACGCGATATGAGACGTTAACACGATCAAAGAAGCATGGTCGTATAAGTCTGGTGAAGGGAAGACTCCCGCAATAGTAGTGGCAAGCGTCAATAAATTCAAAACCATTTGTCTATTCTTTAACTCGTGTTTCTCAGAATAGTAACCTAGGGTTCAAATAGTCGTACTATACTCAGATTTATGCATGCCGAAATGTATTTTTACTAATAATATCCCGATCATTCCTTTTATTTTTCTATGAACAGTGACTATTCTGATGCGGTTCAATTGCTTGTTTCTTAACTATGGGTTTATAGGAAGGCGCTGTATTGAGACTATAACCGTCTATTCGGAGTTTTCGCTTCCTTTGTGCTAGCCATGGGAGAGGTTAAACCAACCGAGGTAAATTTCTGGCGAACTCAGAAGATAGATATGATGGCATGTTGCACAAAACATTTTCTCCTCAATTATTCAGAATAGTTTGAAACATGAAACTCAATTTTTCATTTGTGGTCGCAAAGAATTGAATATCCATAAAATCAATGAAGCCATAAAATATATGATCATGAATTTAGCGACTACAAGATACACCGCGCACCTTCTCACAACAACGTAAATGTACACCGTAATAACTCTCTCAGTTTGATGCTGGCTATTGCGAATTACGCATGGATTTCGGACACATCAGTAATTGGCATCAATAATATTCTTCGGTGATGATATAGAGGGGTACGGGCTAAACCAATCCTATTTACGCTGGTTCTCGCAATGAGAAGAGTATTACCATCCAACCTGTATCATGTATAATAGGTCATAACCCTATGATAACCACAAATAGCTCTCTTATGTTCTTATTATACGGGCCTTTTCACGGCATTGATCCCGGCTGTACACGACCTGGTATACATAATTATTTGGTTCTATCCAAAAACTCAATTATTCAGGTCTAGCTATACATTAGGTTCACACATGTCTCAGTCAATGTCAGGGTTTTAGAACTCGACGTTTACTGTGTTTACGCGGAAAGCGGATTGTAGACATATATGTTCTGCTCCACTTATATCTTGATAGTTTTAATAGCATACACGAATACCTAGTTATAATTAATTGAGTCAATGTGTCTGACCGGCAAGCTGCAATGATGTGGGGATCAATCGGTGTTGGACCTGATGTGTTGTGTTTGTCAATTTTCTTTTTGTGATGTAGTCCTTGTCACTATTAGAAGAAAAAAAGTGTACTAATATGCTGGAGCAAATCCACGAGACAATTGAAGCATTGTGATAAGCCATTACATAGATAATGCCAGATTTGATCCCTTCGAGATTATCTCGCAGACCCCACACTATCACACTTGAAAAAAATGCATAAGAAATTGCTCCCGATTAAACAGTCTTAATGATCTACAAGGCCTTTAGTCAGGTTACAATCGTTTCTCACCACTTATTTGTTGTGTGTTTAATTTTATTGTAGGTATGGTGTCAGACCTCAAAGTTGATATAGCGCTACCGCCTTGGCCAGCCATATGCACTAATGGAAACTGAAGATCCAAAGTCTTATTTTATGATAACCAGAGCAGAAAACACAATTTGTATTTATATCACAAACAAGCAAGGCAAAGATACTAGACCCGAACTTGGCTAAAACGATTTAAAAAAATATTTTGAACAAAAGCAAGATCTATTGGCATCTAATAGCATACGTAGAAATTTATGTATATGAGTGATCAAATCCTACTATGTGTGTAAAAGGATACGACCGAATCTCGTTAATTCTGGACTAACATTTATAATGTGTTTATTGCTAAGCGTGTATGTATGTACCTCATATCTAGGTACCCGTTGTGACAACACTGTATGACAACACAAGAATAACTGGGTTCAGAATAAGATTCCCACTAATGCTCTAGTCACGATTCACGTCAGAGAATATGACCTATGTATTGAAATTGCCATCTGCAATGAGCTTCGGAGAAAAGCTGTCTAGATTCGTGATTTGGAAGTCAGAGTTTCAATCACTGTACCTCCATCTTATGCGATTTCTAATAAGTGAACACACTTTACCATAGTATAAAATCATGTTGGGTGTGGGCATAATTGTGTTGCTTGATTATCGATATTAGATTCTCTTGCTGTGCTGGTGTTTTGGTCTCTCAATTATTGATTAACCTTCAGTTCTGTGTATTATATTATCGTCCCTTGTTTTATGAGGCAATTGAAGTGTGACTTAAATAGATCTGTTCGTTCTAAGTCCGACTATTAAACTGTAGATCGCCCAACGCTCATGACTCAAAATCTGTATATACAATTAAATGCACTCAACAACAATAAGTGTTGCTCTCACAGCAACATCAATATATTAGGTGTTCTGGCCACTCCTGGATTAATTAGGGCCATGAATAAGTCGATTTATATTGCGTTGATGAGCAATATGTCTCGGTATAAGTGGGAGGGTCTTGCAATGTTGTAAATGTGGAGGTACCAAGTGTACCGCTTAGGATGCGGAGGTTAAGCTTAACTCCTTGTATATATCATATACCTGTTGATTACATGTAAGGTTGCCTGAGAGCGTCTTATCGTTGTGTTTAACCTAGAAAAAATGCTTTAAGGCAACCAGCCTTTTAATGATTATAATCCATGCCCAGATTCAGCAGCCATTATTGAAATCCTGAAACCAATAATCTTTGAAGAATTTTTCTTTGAATTTTCTTAGTATAGTCCAAGTGCACAGAAGATTTCTTTTGTTTCTCCCTCTTCCAGAAATCTTTTCTCTCATCTTTTCCTCATCATTTAATAAATCTCACAAACATCCAAATTGACTTGACTCCATATCCCGTAAGCCCTTTCAGTAATTGATTATACTTGTGAGTTGACTTTGCGTGTATGGTGAACGACTCAGAAGCCTTTAATACTTCATGCCAATTTTTACCCATAATGCGTCAATCCACATCAATTTGATTTCCTTACGTTTGAGCATAGCTTCCAGTCTGTACAGAAAGTGTCTTTCATAAAGTGTGACCAATCCACCACCCTTTATGGATTTATGGATTGTAGTTTAAATTGTGAGCAGAATAATCGCAGAATCATGTGAAGACATTGATTGAACGTTCCACATTGAGTTTCTGTCAGCAGGTATAATTTTGTGATAAATTTCATGGATGGCTCGAAGGGATTTAAAGAGCTGGTATTTCTTTTAAGAAGTTACAGCCAATATTATAGACCTTAATTGCGCGGTAGCGATTTGTGCAGTCGTTAACGCAGATTGAGCTTTTGAGTACGTGAAGTCGTAGAATCTTACAAATTCTCTGGCAAATTTTCTGACAGATTTCATGGGTGGGCGGATGTGGTTATGGTTTTTAGGACTTTACCAGAGTAATAGATCTTTATTCCTCGGTAGGGATTTGATCAGTGCACTACTAATGCAGATATAAGCTATTGCTACTCGACGATATAATTTCCCTGTAGTTTCGGCCATAGTGGCTCTGATGGCTCGAAGTTAGAAAAGAAAAAGATTTGTGTACTGTTTTTCAGGCAGAAGTTATGGCTATCCATCGAAACTAGTTCATGAACATCGGCTATTTATTCTTAGAAACGTTGTTTATTCAAAACTCTCCATTATTTGAGTTCATGACCATTGGGACATAGCCGGAAGCTTTGCGATTATACCCTAAAACGAGGACCAGATTTTAATATTCTCTACTTAATGTACTCATGAGTGAGATCCCTTTGTCCGTAGTAAGATTAAAAATTGGGAACATATTCAACTCCTTGGCTAACGCTTCTTGAATTGTAGAGAAGTCCTTTTCGATTGTTCGGCTTAGATGGGGGAATCTTAAACCAGGCTGGACAAAGCAGTTAATTTTTCTTTCTCTCCTTGTAGGAGATACTATCTAGTAGGAAAGCATGCTCGATTAGCCAAGAGTTTCCATACCTATGTTCTGCAGTAATTGCTGCTCGAATAATGAGACTGTCATTTAGTCCCTGCTCAAGTTAAGCTTTTACGAGTGCTAACGTACTGGTAACTCTGTTCCTCACGAAACTGTCTGAAGTCTAAAGAAAGCACTTTAGCCAATATATAAGTGAGTATAGCTGGCTGGGGCAAGAAGATTATGGACATCAATGTCAACGTATTCAATGACTGACAGGAGGCAACTTAATGTAAAGTAATGATTGAACATTGAATGAAAGGAAATAGAGGAGGCTGATTATCATCTAAACTGTGTTTTGAAATTTCTAAGTTTGTGGGACAGAACACTCTCACTAATGAGCGTTTTTGGCGTCCTATTTGCATGAAATTCCGCAACCTAATGTAGAACATTGAATGAAAGAAAATTGAAGGGGCTGATTTTCAATTTGAAAAATTCTAAATTTATATGTAGAGATGGTCCATGAGGAAATGGATAACGGATTTTGAAAAGAGCTTGATCAGCTCAAGAATAAAAAAAGTATACTACGAGGTGTGCGCTTAACTGGTGTTTGATTATCAGCATTTTCGCATCTCTATGTGAAATGTCTAATACTCGCTGCATATTAACACGTATTTCCCCACCTTGATGTCTGTTAAACTGTTTCATTTAGTTTGTGTTTGGCATCACTGAATGTAGATTGATAGGATGTTTTTGAGGAGAAAATGGGAGAAATGAATTTCTCCTTTAAAATTGGGGAAAAATAAAAATGAATAGGACTATGCGAGTTGCTTTCCTCCATTCAATCCATTCTCCGGACTTAGAACAGAAGGAATATTTTTTGCTTCCAATCCGATTAAATGCCTTAGCGGCTAGAGATTTGACGTCAATTATAAACTCACAATGTGCCATCAAATCTATTTTGATGATCTCACCAAAATCTTATTTATCTGAAAGCGATAAAGAAAATTGGAGAAAGTAATGACGCACAATGTGATTAGAGCTTAAAAGGGATTTTTTTTTTTATAAAAACTTCCGTGTTGTCATTCAAAAAAAGCCATGACTGATTGACTTATCCCAGATCTCTTTCTATGATCATTATAAAAGTATAGAATGAGCCCCGAGAGAACTGTTAACTCTTCTTTTCAACATTGCATTTATTGGCACATAATCTCCTTATAGTCGATAAACCCAGAAAATTCATTTTCATTAATGAAATTCTTTTTTTGTTTTTTTGTCTTTTTTTTTTGTTTGTTTTGCCATTCCCCAAGAGCAGCTGTTAAACTGCAAAAATCATTATGTTGCATGTGCACCAGCGATTTTAATGACAGCAGCAATGTCTGAGGCAACATTTCATTTGGCTTCATTAAATAAAGCCAGTGAAAAGAAAAAGTTTCCTAAGCTAAGAACACAGAAAAAAAAAAACAAAAAAAAAAAAAATTGCGTCATCAACAAGAAAGAAAATAGAAAATAAAAGAAACTGACAGCATTATGTCTGACTTGAATACGAAACCAATACTAACCCGTTGCTTTAAACTCTTCCCATCTCTCTCTCTCCCTCTTCTCCTCTTCTCTTCCCTCTTCTCTCTTCTCTTCTCTCCTCTCTCTCTCTCTTCATCCTTTTGCTCTCCTCTTTGCCAGTAACAGTAGTTGTTTTAGAGAGCCCACAATAATTTGCGCAAAAAAACTAAAACAACAATGGAAGAGAAAAGAAAAAAAATGAAAAATAGAAGAGGAGAACAAACTCCCAGTACCCTAGAAATTTATTGCAGTTTAAAAGATGTCAAATAACGAACTAGAAAAAACGTAAATATGTTTGCGTTTAAAACAATTTGAATATTATTCGGTTGCCTTTTCCTACTTCTCTAGTCTTGGTTTTTTTTTTTGTTTTTTTGCTTTTTGCTGATTTTAAACAATAAAGCAAAATGAAGGCAAAAAAACTAGCCAACAGAAAGAAAAAATTGTCTTGAATCTTTTATACTTTGAACAGCAACAAATCTGTGGAAGACAAAAAAAAAAAAAACTTTTGCTTTAGTTTTGTTTTTGTTTTTTTTCTTTCTTTTCAATTTTGAGAACAATTTGCTTCAAGAAAAAAAAAAAGAGAACTGACAAATAAAGTGGTTTTAAAATTATAAACTTTACTTTCTCGCATTCTTCAATGATTTCTAAATACACTTCACTTCTCTTCTCTTCACTTCACTTCTCTTCTCTTCTTCGGCTGGCGACTGCTGTGTGGCCATAGCTGAAGAACAACAACATTTTGCGCAAAAGATGATAAATTCTATTGGTGACAGCAGCAGCAGTAGCATGAAAAAGACATTGAGTTGCTTAAGCAAAAATATGAAAAAAAAAAAAAAAAAAACCAAGACGAAATTCAAAAACAAATTTTAAAAGATTTTCAAAAATTTTTCCTTTTAATAGGCTTGCAATAAATTTTGGTTTTAAAAAGAAAAGTTGAAGCAAATTTTTGGTTTTTTTTTTCTTTGTTTTTTTTTCTGGTATTTCTAAAGAAAAATTAAACGAAAATAATGAAAAAATGTCGACACAAGCAAAAATTTTATGCGTTTTCGAAAAGACATTCTCAAATTATTTCACAAGAGAATAAATTTCACATAAGAAATATTACGAAGATTTCCACAGAGTTTCTTAAACAATTTATAAAAGACTGTTGGATGACTACTGAAATTATTTTAAATTTAACATTTGAAAAAAAAAAATTGCCCTTCCATGGGCTTTGTGCACAATAAAAAATGCCACGTTTTGTTGCAACCATTAAAACAAAGCCAACGGAAATCAACACCCAATTGAAGCTTAGAAATTAAACAACAAACGGAACCAAGGTTTAGCAATACAAATTGGGTCAAAAGATTTTAGAGCAACCAAGACGTGAGCGTGCTCGTATAGTGCTTACACTCAAAATTGTCTAAGCT
>QOCX01001725.1:0-29236 GCA_005959815.1 Sarcophaga bullata | reverse complement strand
AAATTTTGTTATTAAATTGCTTATTTTGGGTCTCGAAATAAGTAAACGTTTCTTGATTATATTGTACAATAATGCAAGCAATACAATTTAATTGCTAGAAATAATGCTGACCATTATTTATTATTTTGAGTATAAATTAAGTACTTTATTTTTTAACATTGTCAATTATTAATTATATGTTGATGAATAAAGAAAGCGCGGTCAATTAGACCGGCTAAAGACTTATTTTTTGGAATTCGATTCTACGAGTTCTTAACTTATATATTATATGTGCGTGTTAGTAAGTGGTTAAGAATGTAGTAGGAATATATATGAAATATATAATTATATTATATATATATATATATATATATATATATTTATCCAAATTATATGATATATAATCTTTACGTTTTTACCTTTTAAAATATGACCTCGTAGATTGCAAATAAAAATAAAAATAAATTTGTTTTCAGTTTTAATTAAATTCTTTATTCGCACAATTTTGTGTGCCACAGTTCACAACTTATTCTAACAACAATAATTGCTTTATTTGTTATTCCTTTGTTTAAGCCGATAAACAATAACAATTATTACGCTTGTTCTATAGATCTTTGTAACGGAGATCTTCAAACCACGATTACTTTCTTCACATGCACAGCGTCTTCACACAAGATACTGGGGACGAGGCCCAGTATATATAAATACTGCTCGTGTTTTCTCTTCATCCACATTTATATCAAATTCTCGTTGGTCCTTGGCTGACATTTCGCCAGGTTACGACAATCGTTCGCTGTTTATTACTGCATCTCCTGGAGCACTTTTTCTTGGTCTGATAGTTTCACTACTCTCACTTCCGTCTGAATTTCTTCTGGATCAACAACCCACAAGGGGTTTTTCTCACAATATCCCTCCACGCGGGGTCATGTTAACAATTCACTCTGAGGTGGTAATTTTTGTTGTTCAACAGCAGCTAACCTTCTGGCGTTCACCCGATGTTTGTATCCCTCGTCAACTCATCTATTGTTGAGCCAGCACTTGACCCTCAGTGCTAGCTCGTTTTAGTTTCACGGGAACTCTTGTAAAGATGGTGGTACTTGTGGTCTAGAAATCATGCGAACGGTCTCCTGGGCTAGTGCAAAGACCACGGTCTCCACAAAGGTTGTCTTCTGTGTGGAATATATCACTAGTTTTATGTTTGGGTCAGGTATTTCATTATCAAACGCCTCGGCTTCATAGTTGTCTATCAACAGGTAATTTTCTCCTGGGTATATGAGCTGCACTAACCTCTCGATTTCCATTGAAAAGGCCTGAAGTGACTCATTAGCTTTTTGCGCTCGGCACTTTAACTCCATGCGGTACAGTTCCTATTCGCGCTCGTCGCCGAATTTACGCTGTAACGCCACCATTAAGTCTTTGTAGTTGTTTCTGCAGCTGACTGGCATGGTTTCTAGAATCCCGGCTGCGACACTTTTTGGCGCCAAAATTAGTTCCAAAGCCTTCATCATCCCATCTGTTTCTGCTAGCTACTGTCTCGAATTTGAATTTAAATACAGATAGGGGCAAGCTCCCGTCGCTGGTTTTGGAGGTTGTTGATCTTCTCCTCCATCATAACGAGTTTTCCGTCAACGGTTTTTTCCAAATCAATCACTTTCATGTCGACGGTCTTTCTAAATTTGCATTTCTTTTTCCTCGACACAAGTAATTCCTTTGTTGACTAAATCCTGTAGTTCTCGCAGATTTTCCGTGTTCGCCTTAAGTTTCCTTTCAATTTTTGCTAATAATTTTTGCTCCTTATTCTTCAATTTGGTCAAAATTTTTGCTTGCACTTTTTCCATTTTCTGATTAGAGTCTTTTCGACACTCAGAGGTCTTCAAACCAGAATTGCTTTCTTCACACGCACAGCGTTTTTACGTTCATCCGTGCAGTGTTGTTGTTGTTTGTTGTTTATTTGTTAATTCCTCTTTGATGTTGTTGCTATATTTTCGTTTATTTGTTAATCAAGTTAACAATTCCGTTGTTTTTTTATAGCTTTTTTTAACATTTTAATGTTAAACGATGTTACACCATTTAGATTTTCGTAACAATACTATATATATATGTGGCAACCCGTATTTGGGCGCGGTCTGTTGAATACCGAGTACCAACTACCGATTATCAAGAGTTATAGAAGTTGAAGAACGGTCATTTTTATAATTTAACATCAAAATATTTAACCTTTTTTAAATTAAACTAAGTCTTTTTTGTAAATAAAAAAAGTAATATAAATTAATAATATTAAAATATAGCGTATTATCGACATTCGTTTTACTGGTTTTGGTAAACCACAAAAATTACCAAATTGGTGACCCCGAAGTTAAAATTTTAAAGTTTAAAATCCACAAAATTTTGCCTATATGAGCACTGTGCGATTAACGAATTGCGAATAGCTGTTGTAGAAGTGGGAAAACAGTTTGAAAAACTTTCAACAAGATCATGCTCACGCACTCGCCGACCTATTGCTTCACTTATAACCTCAGTGTAACAGGTGATGAGTGCTGGTATCACAGAAAATACGGCAGGTATGCTAAAAAGTGCCAGAGCCCCTGTCGGCGTATAAAAACATCAGGTAAACGAGATGTCATCCACCAAAACGCAGCCTTTGAATTGACTGACCGGCTCAGCCGAAGAGCTTGGCGAAGGTCCTCCGGGCGACCACCATATATTTCGCCTCCAAATTAGGGATAAGTACTCCCACAAATACTTTTTAGTTAACAGTGGTGCAGATGTTCCTGTATTGCCCTTGATCTTCTATCAAGGTAATTGGAGAAAAGCGTATAAAATTAGATCTCGGCTTGCACCGCGACTTTCGCTGGTCGTTTATCATCGCCAACGTTACATCGCCAATTATCGGATCTGACTTCATTAAACACTACGACTTGCTCATAGACCTACAGAACAATCGGAGAATTAAATCAAACCTTCGTGCACTAACCCCAACAAAACAGCTGTAATTAAAACATTAAAATCAAATACCCCCTTTCGGCAATATTGGACAAATTTCCTAAAATAACCAAGCTATCACCATATAGTTTCACAACGTAGTCTTCAATAGTGCACAGAATCGAAACGACCGGACAACAAGTCTTTTGTCCACCACGACGTTTTAGCCCAGAAAAACTAGCCGCAGACAAAAAAGGAGTTAAATTTTTTATTGAAACCCGGAATATTTCAGCCTACAGACAATGCGTGTAGTAAGTTACGCTATATGTGATTATAGGGTCAACTGCAGAAGGGCGAGCTTAGCATTAAGCCTCGAGGATGAGGAGGTGTTTGAGTATTTGACGCGCGCGTAACCTCCTATGTAATTATGACCGCCTAATATTGAGCCACCGACTTTGTTCATGATCCTAGCAGAATAAATATAGATAGCAGTAAGCATATATGTTCGCGTTGCAGTATTTCCCTGCTTTTTTGGGGAATGATTTGCAAAGAGCTTTCCACCCCGACGATATAAACGGCAATTAGCCTTCCATTTGGTCTTTTTGAATTTAAGTATATGACGTTTGGCCTCTGCAACGCCGCCCAAACTTTTCAGAGGCTTATAAATGAAGTGCTGCGAGGACTTGTTTTTGTGTTCCCTTACATCGACGACATTTGTGCCTCCAGTTCCATTGAGCAGCATTGTGATGACCTTGCCCAAGTTCGTCGCCTACGCGATAACCATCTAATTTCCGCGATAACTAGCAATTGCCACCTCAGTGTCATCTGTCCTTTCCTGAAAAAGGGAGACCCTACGGATATAAGCCTTCTCCCTATCGCATATAAGGCTCTTACAGTCGTATTGTGTGAACGACTGAACCCACTCGTCAAAATACTGATTGGACCTTATCAGTGCGGCCTTAGACACGGCAAGTTCACCATCGACCAGATCTTCACATTACGCCAAATCCTGGAAAAGACCCACGAAAAACAAGTCGACACACACCATCTTTTTGTCGACTACAAGGCAGCTTTTGATAGCCCCAAAAGGGATCGTGTGTTTGCCGCCATATTTGAGCCCGGTATACCTGTGAAGCTGATAAGGCTATGCAGAATGACGTTGAGCCATTCCTGCAGCTCGTCAACGCTAGGAATGGACCTCTCCGAACCTTTTGATACCGTGCGAGGTTTCAGACAGGCGCATCCCTTATCATTGGCGACCTCTTCAACTTTAACATGGAGAGTGTTTTGCGAAAGGCGGGAGTGCATCGAAATGGCACTATCTTCCATAAAAGTGTCCAGTTGCTTGCGTACGCTGACGACATTGACATCATAGGGCATATCAAGCGAGATGTTACTGCTGCCTTTAGTTCTGCGAAGATGGGTCTGGCAGTAAATTAGGGCAAAACGAAGTATATGTTATCGACAAGTAGAGAAGTGCGGCGTACTGATTCTCAGATTACGGTCGATAACTATACTTTTGATGTACGTCAAGGAATCATTTATCTTGCTCCGCCGTTTACCACCAAAATGATTGTCAGTCTGGAGATCAAGGCGCAGGATCACTCTTGCCAACAGGTGCTATTATTGTCTCAATAGGCAATTGAGTAACAGAGACCGTCTCGTGCGACAAAACTAATACTCTACAAGACGCTCATCTTACCCGTGCTTCTTTATGGCGCTAGAGGCGATGGACCTTATTAAGCACCGATGCAGCAGCCTTGAGAGTATTCGAGAGAAAAGTCCTACGTAAGATCTTCGGTCCAGTGCGAAGTTGGCGAAGATTTCCGCATCCGATACAACAGTGAGCTGTATGAGCTCCTCAACGACATAGATGTTGTACAGCGTATTAAAATTCACCGGCTGCGCTGGCTCGGCCATGTCGTTCGAATGGAGGAGGATGCTCCGGCGAGACGGGTATTTAATGCGGGGATCTGCGGAAGTCGGCGAGAAGGACGACCTTGTATCCGTTGGAAGGACCAAATCGAGGAAGCCCTGTCATCGATTGGTGTAACCTACTGGTGTAGGCGCGCAAGAAGCAGAGGAGTCTGGAAGGATATGTTGCGGCAGGCCGAAATCCGTTAATCGGGTTGTTATGGCCAATTAAGTAAGTAAGTAAGTAAGTAGGTTTTAACAATGTTACCACTTCTGCAATTGAGAATTCGTTTAGGGATGTACATGCCCCAGATTTTGGGTAATAGACTAATCCGTTCGAATCTGTATGGATGTTCTCTTGTTAGCCGTGCAACCAGGTGCATCCTACAGGGGTTGGGGGTACTATCCCATCTCTTGTGGCTCCTGCTGGCTTATGTTGGTATCAGGCATCTAGGAAACATGGGCTTTAAGATTGGGGCGTACGCCGATGATGTGGTCAGTTCCCCCATGCTGGGGGAACTGATGCAGTCTGCGCTTGGAACTTTATCCTCATGGGCTACGAAGTACGGACTGAGTATAAATGCAGATGTTTCTAAGTGTATATGGCCTTCAATAGTAATAGTAATGGCCTTTAGTAGTAATAGGTTGGCTGCTGGGCTTAGATAAGGTCAGCTTAAGATTTGTTACTGGTTTTATTATGGCACTGCGAGATCAGGTAGCTGACAAGGATCTAGAATAGATTCCAGGGTATGTTGCGATGAGCAGGAGTTGGAAACTATCGAACACCTCCTCTGTAACTGTTCCGCCCTTAGTAGGTTGAAAACCCTTGGCAACCCTGTGCTTCCTATTCCCCCTTCCTTATCTCCTCTCCTTTTTCCATCCCTTCTTCTTAAGAATGATTGTGTACAATGGGTCAACTTGACCCCTGGGTACTGTACTTAGTACACGTCCTTTAACCTAACCTATTATTCTGCTTATGCCCTTTTTCATAAACAATAACAATTATTACAGAATTCTTCTGTAGATTTTTGTAACGGAGATCGTCAAACCACGATTCTTACTTCACACGCAACGCTTCTTCACACAAGACTGACTGAACTTCTACTCCGACTCTGCTAAACGTAAACGGTCTGATAAAGATTCTTGAAGGTGAATGTTCGAGGCTTCCTCTTCTCGAAATCACCATAAATGTAAACATCGTTGTTTATTTTTATTCATGCTTTCTTGTTTGTTGTTTGTGTATCCTATTCACGTTCGTCCTTGCAGTGTTTTTGTTGCTTGTTGTTTACTTGTTTATCCCTCTTTCGTAATAGTAATGTTGTTGCTATATTTCTGTTTATTTGTTAATCAAGTAAACAAGTACGTTGTTTTGTTTGTATGTAGCTTTTGTTTAACATTTTAATGTTAAACGATGTTACACCATTTACATTCCCTTCAATGTGTAGCAAAAAAATATAAAGCAAAAATCATTCACTGCTATAGACACCGATAGCGAAACAGAAGTACAAATATATCTATCATCCCCGGTAACACCAATAAAAAGCGACGCAATCGTTATTTGTGAGGACATGAAATCTTTCACGAATTGCACTTCAGTATCCCCCTATTGTTGGGTAGAACTCAAAAATATATTTTTTATATTTTTCGAACCCTCCAGACTTTTTTTATTTGGCAAAAAATGTTCTTCTGTTTGTATTTGAACCTATTTTAAAAATCTTATCAAATCAACATTAAGTTTAAAATATTCAAAATTTTTGATGGATCTTGATTATTTACCTGAGAACTTGCTTTTTGCACGTTTGAACGACTACCAAAAGTCGCCTAATATTTGCGATTTACGCTAATTTGAAGTTAGTTGATTTGAAGGTAGTTTCTTATTTGAAGTTAGTTTCTTATATGAAGTGAATCAGTCGGCATGAGTGTAAAAAATCTAAATGTTTAGAGTTAGAAGAAAAGGCAGACATTTTAGATAGTTTGCAAAAAGGAGTAAGTGTGACTAGTTTAGCGAGAAAGTATAATGTCGCTAAAGCTGGATCCACCCATGGTTTTGGAACAAAATGTTTGTTCCGAAACAATTTTAGTTTTTTGAGAGTTTGTTCTGAAACGATTCGCCCACTTCGAACACTTATTCGGGAAAAACAAGGCTACTATATGAAATATGTTTGTAAACCACGTATTAGTTTTATCAAATTTGCTTATAAAATCGGAGTATGTGGCAGAACTGTTCAATTGTTTCGGAACAAAATTTAAAATTAAACCAATTCAAGCTGAAATTGTTCCGAACAAAATTTACTCTCCCTCTCTCAAAAAGAGAAACGTCAAACTCCATATAAAAAAAATTGTTTCGCAACAAAAATTTTGTTCCGATATGCAGTATTAAAAAGAAAAAAAACAATTTTGAATTATGTAAACAACACATACCAAGGACCGGGAAAAAGACAAACTTTAAAATCATCAGAACGTCCATTTATGGAAAAAACTCTTTACCGTTGGTTGCTCCGAATGCATGATAGTAATTGGGCTGTAAGTGGGCTAAAAGAAGACGGGACCGGGTTCAATGCTAATGAAGGATGACTTCAGCGGTTTAAGAAAAGGTACGGAGTTAGACTTCTTAAAGTATCCGGAGCAGCTATGTAATTTTATTTCAATAGATATTTTCTCGTGATCTCGTTTTGCTTTGTAATGGATTTTAATTAAAATTTTAATTTTCTATTTTTATAATGTAAATAATAATAAAAGAATTCTATGTTCAAGCGTGTAAAACATAGATTTATATTGTAAAATTTTATATTTTTTCATGAAATTTGACAATCACTAACGTGAACAATTTCGCTTGGTTTTAATTAGTTCACGTAACATAAAAACTACATTTTTGAATTTTATTCAATCTAGTAATCTAAGTTGACTATGCAGTTACTTTAGTCTGTTCTCACTGTCGCACCGTGTTATTTGTTCAATTAATTAATTATTTATTTAGGCTTTGCTTTATATGATTTTTTTAACAATAGAAATATCTGTACACAATTTGTTTTTTAGTCTAAGAGGCTGTTTTGTTTTACTTTTCACGATAGATTAAATGAAATTAAATATAATTAAATAATTTTATGCAAAAAACGTAGTTTTTATTTTAAATAATATTTTTTAGTACTTATTTGTATGAAAATAAAACATAGAAAAACATTGACGTATCGCGATCTTATCACCGATGTTTTTATGAACGATGTTGCATCCCTAATAATAACTACAATTATGTATTGCAAAGGCATAAACAGAGGAATAATATAACAAACAAAGCACTTGTTGTTAGAACAAGTTGTTAAAAGTGGCACACAAAAATTGTGCGATAAATAAAGAATTTAATTAAAATTGAACACAAATTAATTTTTATTTTTATTTGCGATATACGAGCTCATATTTCAAACGTCTTTAAAAGGTAAAAACTTAACAATATGATTCGCAGTTAATAAACGAGATCCGAAACTATTTAATAAAATATGTAAACAGAAAAAATTTCCCATGGGTCCCATCGCATGTGGGTATTCTCGGAAATAAACTTACAGATACGACTGCTTCTGATGCTAAAAAGAGGCCTTTTCTTAAATATTCCACTTGGGAAAATAAGAATATCCGTAATGTTATTTCTTCATATTTAAACAATCTCCACAATAGTAAATGGTGTAGTGGTAGCCACACCTACAAAAATGTCAACCCCCTTGAAAGGAAACCTTACTACTCGAAAACTTGCACAAGAATTGTTACTACAATTATTGTTCGTCTGAGATTAGGCCACTGCAAATATTCCCACAAACATCTGCTAAATTAACATCACCTCTCCGCTGCACATGTAATAGGAATATAACCGTAAATCACAGTCTAGACGAGTGCCCTGCGTTTAACTCAATCCGAATTAAAGTTTTTGGAGCTAAAACACCATCATATATCTATATCATCATATATCTATATATATCAATAATTTTATATTTTTAAAATTAGTAATTAATAAATAAATCAAAACATAAATATAAATATATTAATTATGTTACTTATATTTTATATTTTGTCGTATTACTTCTATTGTAGATATTATTTTTTCATTTTCTATTCACGAATTTATTTATTTACATGTCATATTCGTATTGAATTTTAACTACTCATTCTTTTACAGCTTTTTCGAAAATTTTTACAATTGTAGTTATATAACTCCGTGAAATTATGCGGCACTTCATTATATGTTCTCTTTTTATACAATATTTCCATTCCAATTACTTAAGAGCGAGTCACATAGAATCCGTCATACATTAAATCTTAACTTTTTCAACGGTTAGATGACTTGAAATACATATTTTCTTATGTGATTCATTTCATTCGGTACTTCTCCGTTAACGCAACGCATAAAGTTGGACAAATTTTAAAATTTGTCTTGTGCTAAGTACTTCCACAGTTACCAACATGATTGCTTTCGCCGGGCCTTAAAGGTCCCGAAGTGTTTACAGACGTCCTCAAGGGATAGGTTATTTTGTGAATTCAAAATACGTGCTTACAGCTTGTGAAATTATAATCAATAATAGATAATAACGAAACTGGTCTGATCATATCATTGCTTTTAAATATCGGCACAATTTTGAGAAGCTATCAGGGTAAACACCTCTACCGAGCATAACAAAAAAATATGTGGATATAATTTGGACACACCATCTTTGCTACACAATATCATTATTATAGTTATTTTATCACTTCGTGCACTTTTATTTACTGACAGTCCATTAAGGATATTTTTAACTTCTGCCTGTTGTACTTTCTTTAAATGCATTATTGTTGTTGTTGTTGAGGATAGTGCTCGTAGAATGTTTATTTGATCACTTGAAGAACTTAGTATTCTACTACGTATGGACTAAATAGTGCCCAAAAAATGAATTATTGAAAGTTATAACTTTATCCATATCGTAGTTAATGGATTACCTTGCAGCGTTCACAACTAAAAAATTTCTGCCAAGGGCCTTGTTCAGAAATCGTCAGGTTTTTTGACATCCCAGCCACATTTTAAAATATTACTTGTGCAGAAGCCATTCATTAACGTTCTATTATATGCTTTTATTTTACTTATCCTTTTCTAACATTCAAATAAATATTTATCGTTTCTGTTTTTCCTTCACGTTCTTAAAGCTTTTCCTTTACTTTAATGAGATGTAGCAAGTTTTTTGTGCCCCATGGTTATATCTGTCCACGAATATAAGTCATTATTGCAGTTCTATATGAGATGGGTTATCAATGCTATCAAAACGATTTAATCTCCCATCGCAAATGTTTCCGAATTTATCATAACCAAACTTATACAAGTTTCTTGTACCATTCTCATTACGAGATCCGGTAAGTAATAGTTGTTGATAAGTACATTTTTGTGTCTTATATAAATACGTGACAAGTAGAGACTCATTATTTTTCACAACATTCAGTAACTCGACAGTAATTAAATTATGAAAACTAGCACTGCTACAGTCGGCTGCAATTTTTGAATTAATTCCAGAAATCAACATTCGCTGTCTTGCTGTTGCTTAGGCTAGTTGTGTTTTTAGTAGAGCGATAAGCCCACATTTTTGTTAGTAAAATGTGTTGAATGTATGGTAGTAATAGGTGACAAAAAACCAATTTTTAAAATAAAAACTAATGCAAACAATAAACAAATATTTGTTATAATTAACGAAACTGTGTTATATAGAAACACGATCTAGTGAATGAATTTAAATATACTATGTGACAGAAAAAACAAGAAATTATATGCAGCCATATACTGCCTAAATTATATATTTAGTTAAATTGAACTCAAAAATGTTTTTCTAATATTTCTTGAGTCCTACAAACCTTCAAACATATTTGATTTGAAAAAAAAATTTGCCTTTTGCAATATGCTTATATATATCATTTTAAGGATTCACTCTTTCTCCTTTTCCTTTTCAAAAAAATTTCATAATCAGTAGAAAAATATTTCAATAATCAATAAGTTTGTGTGAAAAATATAAAAACCACTTTTTTCAAATAAAATAATTTGGAGGATTCAATTAATATATATAATAACACTCGACTAAATACATAATTAACAATTTGCAAGTTACTTGGATGTATTTTGCCTGTCGCTCGGAGCAATGTGAGAGAAACCAGCAGCCGTAATGTGTAGATTAGGGTGACCCTAATATACATACATATATGGGATTTTTTGTCGATTTTTTCCAGTCTCTCCCAAGAGTAAACATTATTCAAAACTTGACAGCAAAAATATTCATTTTTCAAGGTTTTTAATTAAATTAATACTTACGAAGTTGTGGGGCAAAAATATTAAACTTTAAATTTTCTCCGAATTTGTTCGGTCTAGCGGCACGTTTTAACTTCAATCGATTGATCTGAAAATTTGGCAGGATAATTTTTATCAATATTCACCAAACTGGGGGGAGAGACTGGAAAAATTTGATTTTTAGTTTTAATGGCCACCCTAATGCCCTTCGCTATATTTTGCATGAGCTCCTATTGTAAAGGTGGCAAGTATCCAATGTTTATAGCTAATTTCTCAAACTTAACACTTTTGCTATTAGCAACGGTTGGCAGCTTTGTAAGCACCTTGTTGCTACTGCCTTTATCCTTACATATACCATTTATTATGCATCAACAGATTTGAGCAGCAATTAGTCTACTCTAATAGATTTATTTTTTTCATTTTTTTCCAAATAACTCCCCAATATCATCTTGTTGCTAACTTATTAAATTCGAATACTATAGGAAACCGTTCCTAGCCAGTTGCGCCAGTTGTATCATTGCAAAATTCAGGCTGAAAACTGCTCTTTAGTAATAAAAAATGAGCTTCCGTTCTTAGCACAACTTGTTATCCAAAAAGCAATAGTATTTCATGAAGATAGTTTAAAAATAAATGCCACAATGAATTTAATAATTTGAGTCTGGTGTAGTATCAAAACCGTAGTCTAGTAGAATTATTAGATGTAAAGCCTCGGTTCAAACCCTAGGCCAGACATAAAAACGAAAATATGAAAAATATTTCATTGCCGACTTCCTCTCAGTAGATTTCTGGCAAAAACTCTGAGAGTAAATAAAATTGCAATGAAAAGCTTCTCAAAAAAGTCTGCCGTTCAGAGTCGACTTTAAACTGTATCATCCGCCACACACTACACAGGTGGTGTGGAGTACTAGGTCATAATCCTGCCTGAATAATTGTAATGACCAATTATGTGTGTATGTATGTCTGTAGTATCAAAACATTCCAAATATCTTGTAAGAGATATTCTTTTCAATAACTTCTCTTAAGCGTTTCGTATGCTAGCTAATCTGATTATACTACACTAAGCCTAGTTAAGTGAGAAAACTATATTATATTTCTTCTACCGCAAGATGAATGTCGCAAAATTTAGACAGTAACATTAATAATTGCTTAAGAGTAAGTTCCAATTAATTCTGTTACATAATTTTATCGAAAATTTAATATTATTTAAAAATTTAAGTCCAAATGCTACCATGTTTCTTTTGCACCACACTAAGTTCTACATATATTTGTTAAAAGAATGCTCATCTCTCATTGTATCTCGTTAAATTTTTACACAAATCTTCAAAAGCATAAAAGTTTTGTTACATTTTGTTGTCTTTTTAAAACATATTTTTAAAATGCAGCAATTTTCTTAGAGTTTATTAAAAACGAGCTACTAAGCCCTATACTGGTTTTAGGTCATTCGGCAATATTGTGTATTTCATATTTATATGGTTACTTTTATATTTTTTTTTTTTCTTGGAACATTTATTTATCATTTCATCTACGTTTATATACTATATTTATATACTATTGTTGTAGTGAATGGGTATCATCAAATTGGTGTTTTTCGACGAAAACATACCTAAATCATAAATTTCTCTATATATTGTCCCTAGAATCAAAATCTGGCGATACAAACTTTTTTGATTTAAACTATTTTTTTGGGTAAAAGTTATAATTTGCTACGTTGTTTTGCTGAAATATTATTTTTTTTTATATTTGTTGGCCAAATATTTGCAAACATTTTAATAGTTTGTAGATATCTTGCTTTGATAACTTTTACGTTCTAATAATACTTAATAGTTCCTATCAAAAAGGCCATACTGTTTTATAATACTGTAAAGAGAAAGGCACAAGAGTGGAATCATCAAAAAACACTTGTACACATACGATACTGCTAAAGCTAGGACTGTGCAGTCTTTAATGGGAAGACTCAGAAATAACGATAATAAATCGTGTAGGAAGGAGATGTTTTATGGACCAAGACAGTTAATGAAAAAAGAAATGTTAACTTTGTTGATATTCTCCAGTTAGTCTTTCCACTTTATACTGTGTAAGGTTGTAAAGGGACTGGGATATTATTATTATTTAATGGTGTTTTATTTATACACTGGTTCAGGTAAGGCACGATTAATGCGAATATCTGCCTTCAGTATTAATATTAGACACCGTGGTCCACGAAGGTTCCCTTGCTTCTTAACAATCTTTAATTCAGTTATGTAATTTTTTATAGTTAATAAAAAAACTAAAGGGCACTTTTCTAGAAGTGATCTTAATTGTAGGACGAATTAAATAAGTGAAAACTTAATTACTGTCCTGACCTTACTTAACATTATGATAATCTTATACCTAATTTAGGACTAAACCAGTGGTTACCATTTCATAGCACAATTGTGCAAAGATAATTCACACATACTGCTTATGCTATTTTATTTAGTTGTCGATCAGATTGCTACAATCAAACATATTAGTGGGTGCTATAATACTTTTTTTAAGGTTGATTGACTAAAATTAGATCCCAGCAAATAAATACTAAAATATATATCCCTAATTATTAATTCAAATATGTATAACTTTATTATGTTCATGAAATGAAATTCAAATAGAGTATATTACTAACACTTTTCCATGACCGTAAATAAATAAATTCTCTCAACTTAATTTCCCGCTTCTACTCCCTAGTATACAACCAAAAAAATTTTGGTCTATAACAAATTTTATATTATTAAATTTAATCTTATTATTTAAGAACTTATAATTATTATTATTTAACAAATTTTACTTTAATTTAATCTTCTACTAATATAAAATAGTAGCAAGGCAGTGTGATTATAACTTTAATGATCGAGCTTTTTATATAATTAGCAGCAAGGCAGTGATGTTACAGCTCGAACGATAAAATTTGTAATAATTTGTTACAAAATTTAGACAAAGCGAAATAATTCTGTTTTTTCTTTTACAAAGGATAAGGGTTATTTACACTAACAAATGACAAACACCGCTTATTTGAGTATGAGTTTTAATACCTTTTTGAGTAATAAATAAAGCTTGACCGCATTGATCAATAATTGCTATTAAATGAACAAGACCGCTGGGTGTTTTAACTATTAAATGCACGGAAGCTAAGGTATTTGAGACTGATCTTTTACACTATTGCAGTTGCTTACTAAATTTTCAATGGCCTTGTAAGATGCATTATTAACAGCCCTATTTATTGTTGCATATTTCTCATGCAGAGTGGTGTGGTGCTTCTGCTGGCAAATTTGACAGTTTGATTTTAGACGACAGTTTAAAGTGTCCGATATTTAAACAATTTCTACCAATTCTTTTTTCGCTTAACAAGTTGGACTTATTTTCAGAGAACTTAGCCGCGAATTTAAATCATTTGAATAAAGGATGTCGCTTGTGACAACAAAGGCAATTTGTATCATTATTAGCTCCAGTCATGTAAACATTACATTTAACAACCTGTTTGTTTGTTATTTGACAGAAATTTCTAGATTTAGTGCTCTGTTACGAAGAATGAAAATCATTAATTGTTTCTAAAGTTCAGAAGGATATTTCAAAAAATTCAAAAAGCTTTATAATGGATGGAATTTCAATAGAAGCTTTTAAAGATTGTTCCCATTCCTTACGAGTACGATGATCTAGTTTATTAACCGACTTATATATTATAATAGCATCTCTGCCATTAGAATTGACTCCTAATGTGCGCAACAAAGCTAGACTATTACTCTTTGTATCTAAAAGAATCAGAATGCTTTCAGCTGAGCCAGTATAAGATGATATAGAAAACAACTTTTTCATTACCAGGCCGACAATTTTTCTTTTGTTGATTAAATGATTATTTAAAGCCTTCCAAGCCAAGCTATAACTAGCGTCATTCATAATATCTAAGAGACTACCTGAACATGAACTTTTCAAAAAATACTTCTTGTAAATATTACTCAACGACTGATTATTATGAACTAACGATACAATCATATCTTTGTGCGAAATCCAAGAGACGTTATACCCAGAAAATACCGGTAGAGCTATTTCAGGCAAGCGAGCTTCAATTGCTGTAGTTTCATTTCTGTTATGTGTTGAGTTTGCAAACGTACTTGAGTAGAAAGTTGATACGTGAGAATTAATAGACTCATTGATTGTATCAATTAACTGACCCCTTAATAATAAAAATTCATTCTGAAAATTATAATATACGTCTTTAGAAGAAGTAAGGTACAACACTCATATTAAACAAATTTTCGCGAATAATTTAGGAATATCTTTAAATTGAGCATAATCACGAGTAATATTAGTTTTCGATTTGTATGCTTCTGTAGCACGTTGAAAATTTCTCAACAATAACCATTGTTCGTCGATTAGTTTTGATAAATTTTCTGTTTTAAATTTCTTTCACTTAATATTTCTCAAACACACTATTTAGATAAATTTCATTAATATATACGATTTGGATCACAAAGTAAGGCAGTAGTAACGCAGATTAACTTAACACAATTCAAACCCAAGTATAGAGGCCTTGTATCCAGCAAATTTCTTCCAATTAGAAATTCCAAGGCAGAGATGTAGTCGGCGATGAATGTTTTTCAAGACCTCAGAGTAGGCAAGGCAAAATTCAATTATAGGCAATCTTCCAGAATAGACAATATTTTCGAACCGGCAAAATTCCGTGTAGATTAAAGGCAATTTTTCTCAATATGCAATAATTTCCGGGTTTCGGCGCCAATGTTTAAGATTGAAGATTTAATTTCACTTTATTTTATTAATTAATATTATTAAATTTAATGTTATTATTTAAGANACTTATAATTATTATTATTTAACAAATTTTACTTTAATTTAATCTTCTACTGAATATAAAATAGTAGCAAGGCAGTGTGATTATAACTTTAATGATCGAGCTTTTTATATAATTAGCAGCAAGGCAGTGATGTTACAGCTCGAACGATGAAATTTGTAATAATTTGTTACAAAATTTAGGCAAAGCAAAATAATTCAGGTTTTTTTTACAAAGTTAGAACAAATAATAGAAAAGAGTTTTTTCTGATGTTCAGAGTCAACTTTAAACTCATGTCTAAGAAATTAACACACACAGAACATAAGCTAGGACGTGTTCAGGACTAAAGGACTGTAATGGCCAATAATGTATATATGTATGTATGTGTATAATAAGATAATTGAAATTGTTTTATAGTATCTAAATCTATCATTTAGGCAGGCTAATAAATTTAAAATAATTTTAAATAATTTTAACAATTGAATTGGAAGAAGGGCAGCATTTAGAAGGAACTTGGAATGTAAATAGAATTTATGCAATTTTTTAAAGTTGCTGTATCTAAGGCAAATTTTAATCATGTTAGAAATAAATTATTGCAATGAATGGAAGCTTAATTTAAAAAATTAAAATCGACTTTAGCACGTTTTACCTGTGAAAATAGTGTGAAAATCTATAGTTAATTTTCATAACGTCTATGATATTTTCCCATGTTAGACAAAATATATTTAAAACGTATTGTATCTTGTTAGTTTGTGGTTTATTTTGTGAGAGTGGTCGTCTAAGAGAGAAGTTCCTACCATAGTAAATTATATTATTGAATCTGCCAACTCTAGTTAGTTCTCTAGCACTAAACATTACATGATAACATTTATTTAACATTAAATTTTTCACCTTGTGAATTTAACACAATTAAATTGTTTATCCAATTTTAAATAAATTTTACACTATTAAGCTTAAGACGGTAATATTTTAATTAAGAATTTTATGTAGGTTAGAGATCAATCTTTAAAATTAGCAACAAAAATCACGAGTTTTATTCTTCCTATATAAAATATGAGTAAGTATCTAACGCGCCTTCCTTTCAAGAAACAACGTCAGAACCAGCATAAAGTACGTACTTAAAACTAAAAACTTCTTTAACCTGAATATAAAATTTCTTATTTTATGTTTTATTTGTTAATATTTTCCTCTGTAGAAGGCATATAATTTCTCATGAGGATTTAAACAAGTAGCTTTTTATTTATTGTCAACCAACATACATACTTACCAATCTTTAGACAGAATGTCTGAGGTACACAACTGAAAAGAAAATATGTATAGAAGATCGACATACGCACAAAAAGACAGTTCATGTCATACCAAGAATTAAAAAGGTAAAGCTGTGGAAAAAACCAGACAACGAGGCTGGAGAATTTTGTAGTGATGTCAAGTTAATGGTTATTTTGCGATTTTTCTTTCTTTTTTTTTATCTGTTATGGTGGCTTTTTGACTCAACATAGTTCCTTTGTTTAATATAAGGTCTATACCTTATATTAATTCTGATTTGTTATAGAAAAAACCGTGGGCAGAAAAATGGGACAAACTAATGATTCTTCTCATATCTTAACAACAGGAGCTCGTAATTTTAAAGTATTACAATATTTCACCTTTTCAGAGAAAAATACATATTACAACAAACAAAAGAACAAGTAATTTTAAAATTTTTATTTGGTTTTTATTTACTTTCAATTTTATTACTCGATTTAACTTTCGGAATATTATATATATATATATATATATATATAATATGTATACATACATATACTTACTTTATTCAAACAATTCTCCGCATACCAAGTAACAACGATAACAAAAAATTATAAAGCAAATAAAACCAATGGCGTTTCCTATAAAAAATTGTTCAAAAAAAGTTTTTATACAAAGGACATCATACTCGTTACTAAAAATAAGTTTTAAATAAATTAAATCATTACTTTACAAAAAAAAAAATTGTGTAATCATTTTTTCTTCCTTTATTTTTCGCTCAAATGAAATTAAGCACTTGCGTCACTTTTAAGACAAGTACAGTGTATAATTGGACATAGGTATGAATAATTCAGCTGCCGATTTTCCACTTTAATGCAAATATTTCAAAAAATTTGATGCGGATTTATAGGTAATAAAAACAGCTTTTAAACAATGTCATAATATTAAGCATTTTTTTATTTAAAAATTTTTAAAACAAAAAAGGGAAACATATTATCGAATTCATGTCAAACGCATAAGTGGACAGTCAAATAATAAGCGAAATTTTAACACTTGGAACCAAAACCTTTTGCTTTTTTATTTTTCCAAACATAGAAGCATCGACGGTACGAGATGGATATAAAATTCTTGGATTATGTTGTCCCATTCTCGCCTAATACCTTGTTTCAACCGCTCCACTGTGCTGATGCAAGTTTGTCCCAAATAAGCTCAATAATGTTGATACCAGGGGTCTGTGCCGGTGTTTAGAGTAGTTTTATGAATTATACATAAGCTGGAGTTTCGCAACGTACTTCGGATCGTTGTCCTGGTAGAAACATATGTGTCCAATATATTCAAATAATCGGCACTTTGCTTCATATTTTGTTTTAAAATGTCCAAATATTGGAATGGATCCACTTTACTGTCTATATAATGAACATACCCTACTCTTGCACTGCAAAAACATCACCCTGCCAGTACCGACACTCCCATGCTTGAAAATATACTGATTTTGTCAGGCAAAAACTCAGTATTTAGCTTGCGCCAAACGCACTGCTTTCCAAGTGTTCCATTTAGGTTAAATTTGCTCTCATAAGTAAAAAGTCCTTATGTAGGTACTGTGTAGGCGCTATACAGGTATTCCTTACATGTGAGAGTAAATTTAACCTACATGGAACACATGTAATATAGCCATTAAAGTGGAAAAATCGGCAGTTGAATGATTTCGTGAGAGTAAATTTAACCTACATGGAACACATGTAATATAGCCATTAAAGTGGAAAAATCGGCAGTTTAATGATTTCGTATCTAGAGTCCAATTATACGTTTGATGTACTGTATGTTAGAGTTCTAAAGGTATCTCTTCAAAATTTATTTATAAATATATATAGTGGTAAAATATCGTTTAATTAATATAAAGATTCAGTGTTTATCTGCAAAAAAGGCTTCCTTGTTCAACTGGATAGCTAAAAACAAAAAGGGGAAAGCAAAGTCCAACTAAGACTCGCAAATAACCACAGATTTTTGATAGAAATATTAGACATAGTCCACTTTTTTCCAAAATTGAGATTTTAATGCAAAACGGTAACACTATACAAAATACATATTTTACGACAACAACATTATGTAGTTCAAAGTTGTTGAAATTTTGTGGTTTGCAAAAACGCTAAGTCCACAAAACTACGAAAAATATTAAAAGCACGTGATAACTGATAACGTGATTAATTGATCTAGGCCATTTAATTTATTTTGTAAAAATAATTGCGTCTAAAAAGTTTACAAATTTTTTAAAAACTGAAAAAGTCTCCTGTAAAATTTAAAAAAAAAGGACTTAACACATTTGCGAATTAGACTAACGATATAATTTATGATGAAAAAACTTAAAATTCTGTTTCCATTATAATGTTAACCAGTTGTCTAAGTCACTGTATAAACATATATATGCATCTGTATATATATACGAATACATTTAAAATTTGTGCTTTTAAATTTGTGAAATTTTTTATTCATTCGAAAGAGTTATTGACACCATAATGCATGGAATACATCATCGTCCAAATGTCCCTCAGGACTTCTCTGCGTGTAGCACAATTTTTCATAATTCTAACGTAGATCAGGCTAAATTTAATTGACGTAATTGGTTCTTTTGACTTTGGTTTGTTGGCTATTCATATACTTGGGGATCAAAGCTCATGATCTCTGTGACATAAAATGACCGTGACCCCAAATTGCTTATTCAGAATATCCAATATGACATGAGATACCGGAGTTCGTGACCCCCTGCTTAGAAAAAGTTTGAAGATGTCTCTCAAAACGTAAATATAAAACAGACTTCGTCTTAAAAGTCTTTTCCTTCTTTGCAAGAATTAAAAAAATGTTTTCATAAGTTTGTATATACAAATATGCATGCAGGAATATATTATATCTTCAATTGAAATAATTTATCATTAAAAAGCATTAAAGTATTCATTAATTAGTTTTATTTATTATAAGTTTAATTATAAACATAATGTAATTCAAAAATGAAAATGGCAAATAATTATAATGATATTTGATATGATATATTTAAAATGATTTAATGTTTTTGTGAGACTCATATTTGACGACTATTAATATTCGTATTATTAACTGCATTTATTTATAAAAATGTTTAAGGCAATATTTACCCAGATATGTACATACAACATTTTACAAATATTTTTTTTATTTAAATTTGTAAATAAACGGATAAATTCATTATTACATTTAAATTAGAAGTTTTAATTCACCCAAGTTTATTTATTTTGTATTTCTTTCTTTTCTAGTTTCATTCTTTTTGTAGTTTTGTATTCAGAATTATAGAAGTCTTATCAATTGCGATTTGAAGAAAGGTATATCCTACTACAAATTATTGTGGATGATATAGAGATTTAATTAGACATACGCTACTTTACTTTACGTCATTGGCATCATTCAAGTTCAAGAGAAAAGCAATTTATAGGATTTTTAATGCATTTGTGTACATCTATTCGTGCTGACCAACATATACATATAAAAAAGACTATCATATGTCCGTATGTAAGAACACTATGCGTGCTATTGAACATACTGTGGAACAGGAATAATAAATTTTACAAAATGCTTTGTAGCTGCATAAAATTGTGTATTTATATAAACGGAAACATTTCAAGTAACCAATCAGATACACAGAGGTAAGACCACTGCAGTGTACAGAAACACTGCAGGTATTTGCGAATGTCCTATTACAGCGAAATACTTAAGCCACGTGCAAAGACTACACATATGAGTGAACGTATACAACACAGCCAACAACTTAAAACAAAAAAATTGTTAACGCAACGGCATACAGCAAAAAATGTACAAGACAACGGCGATGTCTATCACTGTTATTGTTCCCCAATGAAGATGACAGCATTCCTTCAGCATTAGTTACGAAGAAAAACACTCCGTTGTTCCGATTATCTTAGTATGATTCCATAGATATCATTGATTCTAGAAATGGCAATATATCCAAATACGTTTATTCAGTCGCCAACATGTCTTCCAAGAAAATCTAAACATATTTTTCTGTGCATGTACATATATACATGAAATATAGTCTTACTTGATATGACAATGAAAATCTAATTAAAATTTTCGATTACATATTATTCTTTTTCTTGTACTCATTACACAAATCGAAGTTAATGGACAAAATTAATCATGCCATTGACAGAATGTGTGTAAATATATACATTTATTTAAGTGCGTAATTATTATTCCTTTAAAACATGCCTATTGAAGACTTTTTATACATAAACATTATAACTTTATAACGATTAATATTAATATTCAGATCAATAGTTAGCACCTAGAACACAGCATGTTTAATTGTACATATAGTGAACATGGAGATCGTTTTTCAAAAATTAACGATTGTCATCTTACACATCCTTGATACACAACATTAAAAATGTCAAATTTAATAACAGTTTAAACATTTACAATCTAATCTGGATTCAGAAAAGCCTTAATATTGATCTTAATTGATCTTTATTTTAATTATTTTAAAAATTTCTTAATTACATATTTATGTTTACCAAAAAACTTATGCTAAACATAATTATTATTTAGCTTCGTTTAAGATATTAAATAATATGGATATAGAAAAGTGTTTTTTTTATAAATATATTATTTTTGTTCATACACATTTGTACGAATGTATAATTAGAATGTATTGCGCACGTATAAGGACACTTCTATTTTTTAAATATCTCTTAAAATAATATTTGTATCTATTGGGTTCCTTATATTTTCGTGCACTTTTATACACATTATTGTAGTATTCAGCATTTCATAATTATATGGTAAATTTATTTACTTTCAAGTGATCAAATTGGTAAGTTTCCGCGCAAACATATGGAGATAACATATCTCATATATTTTTCAACTAATAACACTAACTAAAAATTACTTGTTACCTAATGCCAGGTGTATTTATTTAGAAATATGAATGTTATTTATGTTATATAAAATTTAATAAAATTTTCCGTGTTGGTCAATATTTTTCTGCAAGAACTGTTTTAGTTGTACATACATAATTGGCCATTACAACCCTTCAGTCAGGATTACGGCCTAGCTTCTCACACCACTTATGTTGTGTGTGTTAATTTATACATGAGTGGCGGACCTACAGTTTAAAGTCGACTCCGAACGACAGATTTTTAAGAAACTTTACATGGCAATTTTATTACTCTCAGAGTTTTTGCCAGAAATCCGCTGAGAGGAAGCCGCCGAAGAAATATTTTTTTTCATATTTCGTTTTTGATGTCTGACCGGGGATTCGAACCCTGGCTTTCTTCTAATAAGCCAAAACACTACCCACTAGACTACGGCGACTACTGTTACAATTTTGTCTTGCTCAAAATATATATTATCTTGATGGAATTTTGAAATATAAGAAGGAACTAAACTTATTTTTAGAGTTAGGACTTAGCCGGTTGGTCGCATTTTTAACAATTCGAGACCGTAAAATACTTCCCATTTTATAAAGTCAACCCTCCATTTCAACACAACAAATTTTCAAATCGTCTACAAAAAATTCGTAATTTCCTACAAGAAGTTTTAGTCTTGGCTCTTGTATGGAATGGATAGGTGAATGGGTAGGTTCTTTATGGTAAAAGAAAATATTTTTTTTTGTACGTAGATTGCTTTCAATTCAGTTTGTTTAAGAAACTTAATTTATATTGCTAAAAGATTAATTTTATTGTTAATAAAATAAAATAATAATTTATAATATTTGATTGCCTTTTCCCCTTCATTAATCAAATTAACATATCTGTCAATACTCTCAGGCACTTACATTTGTTAATTCATTTGTCGTTAATAAGCCATTTAGTGACGTCTTAGTATACGTGTATAAAAGGTCTTCACAATCGAAACGTGTAGACTTTTAGGCCGCTAAATTTAAAAGTAATTGTAAAATTCTTGAAATTAATGGAATCAGTCGACGAATAAAAATTGCTGTAACAACAGCTATTCAAATGCTATATGATCGACAGGTCTAAATCTAATCACTAAATTAAGTTTCAGGTGATGAGTATCTACATCTAAATAAAAAAAAATTTGGAGGAGGTTCTCATTCAATTACTTCGTACAGCTGCGTATAAGTTTCTTCATGACCTTCCGGATTCGTTCCTTAATGAAGAGCTATAGATGTGATAATTATATTGAAAAGTAAAACCAAGCCAAAACAATTGCCATCAATTTCCAACGCTAAAACTTTTTAAGCGGCTTTCGTACTAAGCGAATACGCGAATCCAATTATTATTTTTTTTTTAAAGTTGAAACTCTTACTTTGCATAAGTTCTAGTTTTGGCGTCTTTGAAATAACTATATGTGCGTGTGAGAAACAGTTCTCCTTAACAGAAAATCATAACAACATGCTAGTCTTAGGAATAAAAACTGCAGTTGGAATTTGCTGTCCAATTTGAGAAATAACACAATTTTCTAAATTTGTCAACAACTACTTGCATTTTCGACAGAATAAATGTTCAAGATTTATTCCAAAATTATACTTTGAAAAGTTTTCGACGATTGGATGCAGTAGAATTATCGATTTAAATATAGAAAAATGAAAAGCTAGAAGAGAAACAGCACAATATTAGATCTTTCCGATATATCCAATATTTTTACTATTCTTTTTATGTTGTGCACTACAAATTTTGAAATTAATACGACGGTTTATCATCCGCTTTAACTATACCTCCAGTATCACAAAGGCTTCTAAGTTCTGCAAGCGTCAGACAAATGTAATCCCTGAAGGAGAATTGGAAACCTACTGGCGAATCTGTATATCTACAGCGTTTTGAATGGTGAGCTGACTACAATTGTTGCGCTACTAGAACTTTTTACGGATAGTGAATTAGTAAATTCAAACACAAAATACACTGTAATGAACTATAAAATAGACCCAAACGTTGAGAATGCCGTTAAATCTACAAAGTCGGCAAATTAAAAACAATATTTGCAATAGATATTTTATAACAAGTATTGTAATAGGTTATAGTATTATTTTTTAAAGCGATTAAAATAAAAAATAAAAAAACAAGATATAGACAGACAACGAACAAATAAGTAAAAAATAAAGACCGTTAATCTAACTAAAGAGCGTGCCAAGCGCAAGTGCTAGGAACGCAGACTAAGTTTTAATGAAAGAAATGCTTACGTGATTATTACTTCAAAAGAATGCTCGCGTTACTTGACAGCGAAGCCCGCAAATTGTACATGCTATTTTAGCGACCCAATGAGTGAAAAAAACCAGCACAAACAACATTAACACAGAGGCGGCTATCAATACGTACTCTTCCACAGCCTGTAATGAACGCTACTAAAGTCCCTACCCAAGTATTAATGGATAGGTATCTCACAGTTTTAAAAAGGGGAAGGACCTGATAGGCACTAATATGGCTTCCTTGCTGAAAATTTCATAAAGGACTAGTTTCCAAAATCGTGTTCTTATACTGGCGAATAATACAAAGGAATATAATGAGACTCCCAAATCCAAATTACTTAAACCCCCTCCAATATTTTTGAGAAAATCAAACACAAACGAGACTATGAAATGTTTCCTCAGTCACATACGGGACAATGTGACATGACAATAATTTCCGTAGTATAGATTCTAGACTCGAATCAAAAAATAAAAATTTTTATACGTACTAATTGAAAAGTGTTAAATGCTTTCAGGTGGTATTTAAAGAAATATACTCCTGCGTGTCTCCTGATGAAGTAATTTATAATTTAATTTAAGATATATAATTTAAGATATTTGCTTCATTGCAAAGTAATGGTAGAAGAACCTCACAAGCTGGTTCAGTGTATGCACTGCCAGGAATTTCGACATACAAAGGCGTACTGCAAACTACTCCCAGTTTGCGTTATTTGTGGAGAACTGTATAAATCAGCCATATGTGACAAGTCAAGAGAAGATTCAAAGGTCAAATTTTATCTTTGTAAAACTAGCTGCGGCACGTAAACCTGAAGTAACGCAAGTTCAACTGACACCAACGAGCACTGAAAAACTCCTGATCTCAGTGCATGTCAGCAACCAGTTTTCATACGTTGACATCAAGCCAGTCTACAATGACTGAATCGGAGGCACAAAGCAGGAGTTCCTGATAAATGAGTAACCTCTTATTCAATTTTACCAACTCTATGAGCAACATGATGAAGGATATGATGAGGATGCAGAAAATACTGTCAGTAAACCATGAATAGTCTAAAAACGCCATCCGCCAACATAAGAATGAATCGGAATATTTTCTAAAAACAAAACAAATAGTTTTTATGCTGGTCTCTGCAACACATTTAACAGCAAGAAGTTTCAACATCAACGTATACACCCTTTATGATACTAAAGACCCCAGGGGTCGAGCATGTGGAGGTTCTCCGTTACTAACTAAGCCGCGAATTAAACACTATCTAATTAACGAAATTTGTGAAAACTATCTTCAGGCCACTACAATTTGTATCCAGGCTTTCCTACACAATTTGGTAATGTCTGGGATTACTTTCCACCCAGACGTTCTATTTCTGCGGATCGGTATTGCAAGTTTTTCTAATCGTTGGTTCCTGGCAGCTGGAGATTACAACGCTAAACATACATACTGAGGATCGCGCCTTATAAGTCCTAAGAGTCGTATTTTGTTTGATGCAATATCAAAATTGGGATTGAAGGTTATTGCAAGGGCCAACCTGTTTGCCCACTGATCGGAATAAGATTCCCACTGATTGACTTTGGTGTTATCAAGATATTTTGGTGAAGAAATTCAAGCAGATTCTTCATGGATTTGTTCTTCGGACCACTCGTGCTCTCCAATTGGTTACTTTGCGCCGAAAGCCACTCGTCTAAATTGGCTGAAATTTTGGAAATATCTTAGCATTGAGAACTTACCACTTAGAACTACAATTGATATTGAGCAATCTATTGAGAAGCTGGAAGAAAATCTCAGATTAGCTGGCCAGCACGCTGCTTTACCTCACCGCCAAATAAGGTTTAATAGGACACAGTTAGCAGACGAGTGCAACTACTAGCTGAGAAAAGAAGCTTACGGCGAGAGTGGTAACATTATAGATCTCTACGTTTAAAGAACGATTTAAAAGAGTGTATAAAGAAGCTAAAAACCCTGCTGGATTCGAGAAAGACTGTTTCGTTAAGAAACATGACATTGAAAGGGTTATCAGCTATCTAAACCCCAAGAAGGCACCTGAAGTTGATGAAAAAGCAAAAAATGATAATAGAGCTTCCCTTTTTGGATAAAAAATTAATTCTCTTCATATTTAATGCTTTTTTACTCCTAGAGTATTACCCACGAGTTTGGAAAATTTCGCATATATCTTTGATTCCCAAACCTAACCAAATAGTCAAATTGGATTTAGAAACAAGCACAGCACAATCGAACAATCTCAAAGATTGGTGAGTGTCATAAGAAGGATTTTTTAGGAAAACAAGGATTGCTCCGCTCTTTTTATTGACGTTTCTCAAGCGTTCGATAAAGTATGACATGAAGGCTTGACTTATAAATGTTTGCAACCTTTTACTAAGTTATCTATCAAAACCAAAATTTAGAGTGAAGGAAGGCGATTATGTAAGCGAACCCCTATTAAGTCCGGTGTAATCCAAGAAAGCATCTTGGGTCCTTTATTATATTTAATATATACATCCGATATGCCAACATGCAGCAGCACCCTTACCTCTAGCATCGCTAAAGGCCCGCAGGAAACATTTCGGTATTCGACAGACAATTTAGGGCAGCTGGAACCTCGGTTAAAGCAATGGAAAGTAAAGGTCAACGATCAAAAATGCTGAAATATACAACCAAATAATACCTCAAAGTACTGGGGTAAAATATTTGAGCTTACATCTTGACCGGCGACCAACATGGAAAAATCACATAGATGCTAAGTTACCACAGTTTAAAATAAAGATAATACAGTTAAGTTGGCTAATTAATAAAAACTCGGTCCATTTGCTGCAAACTTCTTCAGACCTAAACGTACCCACTTAAAGAGGAAATCGCAAAACCGGAAATAAAAGCCGGCTGAGGAGAACAGACGCTGCGGACCTCATTAGAAGACGAGCGCAAATTGACTTAAAACTCTACGAAACCATGAAATTATGTTTTGATATAATAATTGTTAGTTTATTATTATAGCGAAGATTCAATCCAATAAACAAAAAAATTTCGACGACATCTCTATCGTTTCAAAACTCTTAAAATTTATTTATAATCTAACCGCCAATTGGTCAATTATTACAACCGTAATTACCCCGTAATGCTACGTTTGTAAAATTAGTTTAAATTATTTGCAAACATTATTTTAACTATTTGTAAAAATAGTTTCAACTATTTTTAACTATTTTAAAACGTTGTTTGGTTGTTTTTTTTCCAGTTTAATCGAAAGAAATCAAGAAATATTAATAAAAAATTTAAATTTAAATTTAATAAAAAGTGTGCCCCTTCCAATATTTAACATTAGATAAATTTGTAATAGTAGGTTCGAAGTAAAAGAGCCAATAACATTGGCCTTACATACGACAAACTTCCATCTATTTTCGTCCAGTGCTGTGAAGTACTGGGCCGACCATCTATAGATTTAAATTTGTCCCATCGGTTATTTCGCATAAAGTAATACTCTTGTCTTTGATCGGAAATTGCACGAAAGTATCCTACAACATTTTGACGCAAAGAAGGATCAACAGTGCTCAGTATACGGAAGTTTATTGCTAAAGTTCGTGAAAGTGGTGTCGTTGTTGGGGCGCCAAGACGTGAGTGTGCTTGTACAGTGCGTACACCCGAAAATATCGAAACTATGGCTGAATTCTGTCATGATTCTCTAAATTGAACATTTCACTCATCAGTTTACGTCCAATTTTGCGAAAAGATCTCGGTATAACACCATACAAAGTTCAATTGGTTCAAGAGTTCGTTTTCGCTTCGCTAGGTTAATAAGCTAAATTTCCTTATTTGGGGTTCAGAAAACTCACACGAGGTCATTGGCCCACATATTTTTGAGTACGGCACAATCATTACGGTCAATGGAGACACCTATCGCGCCATTATAACCGATTTTTTTAATACCCGCTCTTCATGACATTGATTTGAACGATATTTGTTTTCAACAGGAGGTCCAACTTTCCACACATCTAATACTACAAACGTTCCATTATTTTCTGTGGGATAACGCAACAGTAAAGTGTTATGCCGGCAAACTCGAGGCAACTGAGTATTTGAAGGCCAAAATTCGTAATTCCATTGCCGTGATATGGGGTCACTCGAAGAAGTGAACGAAAGTTGGTCCGACCGAATGAGATAATGTGAGGACAGCCACGACTACCATACGAGTGAGATAATATTCAATTTCTAACCGGAACAATTGTACTACCCAACAAAAAATAAATTTGGAAAAATATCAAACCGTTTCTGTTTTACTGTATTTTTAAATTTGTCAATAAAGAATTCGATAAAGTACGGAGGTTTGCAAAAACATTGATATACAAACAAAGAAATTTATTTGCCTGTCCTTGTACATGACTGACTATGTCTGATATACAAAATATGATGCAGCAAATAATAGAAAACCAAAACTTTTGAACTAAAATAGATAACAGTCTTTTAGCACCTAGTAAACAGAGACGAAACAGAATTTGGCAGTTAACGACGTAATGTAAAAGGGACAGCAAATATTACCGAAAAGTATTTCTGTCCCTCTCTAATTGTTACTCTGTTTTGTTTATTTATGTTTTTTTAGCTTTTGGGGTTGGATTATTAGCGCGTGTTAATAAAAAAATTTAATTTTTGTGTGAAACTATTAATAAATAATAATAAGAAATAATAATAATAACTTTTAACTTTTTCGTTCAAGAAATTAAAAAATATTGGCAACTTTCAACAAGGAAAATTATTTTTTGAGAAGTACGTCTTATTTTGATCTTGTAATATTTAGCTTCTTAATTACCTTTTGGACAATAAACTATACTCGTCGTGACCGAAAATCACTCACATTTTGATTAATATTTAAATATTATGGTATTTTTAAAATTTTCATAGAAGAAATTAAAATTTTTT